>SSNU01000154.1:310645-328639 GCA_012064415.1 Gyrodactylus bullatarudis
GATGTAAGGACTTGCCGAGCCCTAATTGAAGGCTACAAGAGGCGATTGACAGCTGTGGTCTCGTCTAAAGGCTGTGCAACTAAGTATTAAATGGCAGAAACATCAGGGGGACCTTTAATTATTTCCATTATGTTTTTCATTAATTTTAGAATAAAATTTTTTTGATTAAAAATATCAAGTGTCTCAAGTGCTTATATTGAAATAAAAATATTTTATATCCTAATATCAACTATTTTTCATATTATGATGCTTAACTGAGTAAGAATACTCTGTTAATATACAATTTCATTGGGGGACCTTCAATTTTTGCCACGACTGTATCTTCTTGCACATTTCTAAATTATGCATTTAACTGGATTTTCGGACGTTTTCGAACATTTACGTGAATCACTTAATCGTAATAATTGAATAAAACTTGAATTTTTATTTGAACAATCTTTTGATGCATAAAAATTAGAATCTACTTATAAGTAACTCTATTGTTATATTCCCAGGAATGTTTATGTTTATGTTTATAATTTATTCAGAAATTACGCAAATACCTCTATATATTTGTTATAGATTCCAATGAATATGTTTATGCGCATATTGCACTCCAATATCTATCTATAGATTATTCATCATTTTCCTGAATTACTACTACTTTTATTGTCTTGCTCTACACAGTGTCTACTTACTTTATTGCATATGAATATCTTCATTGCAAGACTTCTGATAAAAAATTGTTTTTCTCCATTTCATTAGCAATCTACCCCATTTCTAAGGAATACTATTGATTAATGACCATCTTTTCCTTCAGCGGAATTTTCCCCAATATCCAAATATAGTCATCGTCTCATGAGTATCAATACATGAGTATACATCGTATATATTTGTGTTTGTAGGAATAGTTTAGAAAACGTGTGTATAGTACGATTGAAAATGGCAAGCTATGACTCATACTTTTTTTAAACAATTTGCGTCTATCTTTATAAATTGTAAAGTAAACTAAACTTCTAAATAAATAAATGTTCCATTTCTCTTGTAGAATGATGAAGAAAATCTTTTGTAAATTGTAAGCAAATTTTCTTCAAGGAGGGTATCTGGTATCTTCTTTCCAAACGACTTTCCAAACTGTTTGGATATGAATAAAATTAAGGATTTTTCCAATCAATAGAACAACCTGTATAAATTGGGGAAAAATTTTTTATTTTCCAATGAAAATTAGTATTATATTCAGTATTGTATCCTGTTAGACGTAAATATTATTTCACAAATTTCATTCAATCATAGAATGAAATATTTTTCTCAACGAAAATTAAAATCTTTGAACAGCCCATAGGACTTTTTAAATGAATTTAATTCTAATTTATTTAGAATCATTTCCTAAGTACAAGTTTGTTTTGCATTCACCGGCTAAAGTTTATTTCTTAAAAATTAATTCTTTTTGTACTATACTTTTAGTGTTCGATCAAAAGTCTATGCACTAGCTTAGTACAACCTGACTTATTTTTTAATCTTTCTCTTCTTGAATGGTGTATCGAGATTGACCTTAACTTTTCATGTTTTCCCACATGTTGGCAGATGTCCATGAATCATGAATAAATGAAAAGTGAGACAGACCATCTTATTTGACATTCATGGCCTTACGTTGTCCTCTCTCTCTAACCTTTTATCAATATACACTGTACATTGTACATATATATATATTGATGTATATTATTATACATACTCATAAGTTGAACTTATCAAGTTCCCAACATACCATTGGCATAGGGGTATTAATTTTTGTCACAATGATTTTTAAAAAAAAATTGAATATTCAAAATTTTTATATTTTCACTAAAGGATACTCAGTATGTTATGATAATGAAAATAAATAAATTCTTAGACACACCTACATTGTAGGAATATGTAATCGAAATAACTTGTCTATTTTAAGAAATATATATTCAAACATCTCTGGATTAATAAGAATGAAATAGTATATATTATCCAAATCAATATCCATTTATTCCCATTAGTATATGCATGAATTATAATTCTAGACTATGTTTAGTAAACATTAGCCTTCAAAAATTGTAACTGAATGAGTATGGTTTAATGTACTTAAGAACGTAAGATAGTTTAGTCAAATATCCTGAAATATCCACTTGACATGTGACAATACAAGACATTGAACATGTTTGCACGAGAGGTTATATAGGGAAAATGATCATGATAAAAAAGAAAATTTTATTTTTCAAAATAAATAATACTTAATCCGATAGTGTTTGATAGTGTTTTCTTTACTCAGTCTTGATGACAACGACCTTTTTGAGGAAGTCGAGAAGTTCTTCCTTGCTAAGGCAACCATTCTTGTCAGAATCGAGGGCTTCGAAGAATTTATCAGCTGACTCCTTGCAATGGTCATGTCCACAGCTGGAGAGGGCCTTGTTGACTTCATCCTTGGTTACCTTGCCATCAGAGTTTTTGTCCATGTCAGAGAACATTTTCTCGGCAAGAGCTTGATAAATTTCGTCGTTTCTAAAGAAGAGAAATCGAATTGCGGATTAGATCCACCGGTATGGTGTGCAAATGAATTTGAACTCACGAGGCCATTATGTTTCTTGTGTTTCTAGAATGAATAGTGATTACTGAATGAAATTCTCGTGTTTAAATAGCCTGGACGAAGACAAATTTTGATCAATTTTGATTGGTTCATCTCAATCTATAACTAACAAGATAGAGAATGTGTTTGTTCTCAGTCCCCAATGCAATAGGTATGACTGACTAAGAATACTCTACTCTGATTGGTCGAGAGGTATAATATTTTCATTTCTATGCCCGGTGTGTGGGTATGTGTGTTTTTTTTCAAATTTTGGTGTTGCTAATGAAAATAAGCCTCCAAAAGTATATAGGAGTTAATACTTTTTGTGATACAATACTAAAAAAAACTATGGATAGCTATAGTCAACTAGTCCTACTAATTAAAAAGATTGAGTACCTTTTTCAATAAGAGTCCAAAGTGTGTATGTTTTTTTAGTATCAATTTATTACTTTTCTTTAGTCATCAATTTCTTCTTCGTTAAGGCCATCCTCATAATGGGGGAATACCGACTCAAAGTTATCCACCTTCCCAAGGGAACTCCTTATATGGCCAGGTATACCCTTGCGTAAAAGACTAATCTTTACCGTTGTCCTTGAATCGAAGTAGAGGGCCAATTCATTTTCAATCATTGAAGATAGATTTTTAATCTTTCTAGCATCAAAGCCAAGGATTTGTTTCTGCAAATAGATCAAAGATCGAAATTTAGAAAAACTATAACGCTGTTATCTTTTACACTTACAATCTGCCTTTCGGTTTCACACAAAATTTCGATGTGACAAAAGATCTTTTGAGAAACGTTTGGATTTTCAGGATTTTCCACCAGTTCACAATCATTGACTCGTATCTTGAGTTTATTGTAAATTTCCTTTGGCAGATAATCAAGGGCATGGGTCCAAAAGGCCATTTTAATAATTCTTGAAGGTTCCTGATCGGAAACCAACTGTGGATGGTAGGCCCAAAGGCCAGATTTGGATCGTTGTAGAAGAGAATTTCGAAGATTTGCCACTCCTTGGCCGGTTAAACTGGATACCATGAATACATCAGAAAAGCCTCGCCATGATTCAATTCTATCCAAGGTACGAGATAATGTCAGCCAGGCATGTCGACGTTCGGCAACCTCTTCTTTTGTCGCTGATCTGTATCAAAGATTTTACAAAATTAATTTTTGTCAAAAAATCAATTCTCTGGAATAATATTAGTATAATTCTGTATCAAATTATGGACAAATTTCTAGAAAAATAAAAAAATTATGATATTCAAAAGTGGACCCTTAAAATAACCAAGTTTGTGTATTTTCAAATTAATTTCTATGTTGATTCTAGAAATAAAAATAGAAAATACACCTGTACAATCAAAATAAAACTTTTTCAATGAGTTTACCTGAGCATCATTTGATCTTCGATATTATTGAGAATAATCTCTGTATGCTCATCTAAGCAAGCCAAATCTTTATCTTCTGAATTTCCTGTAATTGCTAATGTTTCCTGATTACTGGATGTCAAGCTAGGCACGTAATGAGAGATGTCATGTATTTTTTTCTGGCCAATGAGTAAATTAATCTGATCAATATATCTATTGGCAGCATCGTGAGCACATTCTGGAAGCCTCTCAAAAATTAAATTTCTTGGCTCGACAATCATAGGACTATTGACTTCTGCTAATGCTAACCGTCTCATTTTGCGATCATGAAAAGCATCTAAATGTGAACATTTTCCTGCTACAATGCCATCCGTTAAGAGACGCGTTATTCTCAAGAGTTCAACTTGTGCCTCTCCAAGAGAATCAATTTTATTCAAAACCAAAATGCTGTCTTTATCTTTGAAAAAGTGAAGAGCTTTTATAACTTCTTTATCCAAAGCATATCTGGACTCTTTGTGAGTAACATCAACAACAACAAGAACTAAAAGGACAAATATACGAATAGAATTTATTACTTAAATCTGAATGAAATATTGCCGAATGGGGATCGGTGACGATGCTCTTTTCATATTTATGAGCAAAATAATTATTTGGTCTAACTAGTCCTGGGAGATCAACAAAAACCAGTTGAACATTATCTTGAGTATATATTACATTTTGTTTGGAACGGGTTGTATGAGATTTTCCAGAAACTCCACATGCTCGCCACTCGCTTAAAATATTAACTAAACTTGATTTTCCTGAGTTTGGACAGCCCAATACGGCAATCTTTAGTATTTTGGAATCATGAGGACTTTCAGGACGCTGTTTTGTAAGAAATGTGAGATAATCTGATTTAGTGATAGGAATTCTACGAGAACTAGATAGAGAAGATAAACATTTTACAAAATTCAACATTTTTTCATATTTTTGGTCAAATCAAACAATCAACTTTGAGCTAAAATTTTGTTATAATAAATAAATTAGAAAAAAGTTTTTTTAAATTTAAGTAAAAAAAATTACTAAAAATTCATTACAAAATTTATTGACAATCTCTAGATCTATATCAGATAAAACAATCAAATTAATAAAGTTCTCACTATGACCCCTCTCAATGAAAACTTTTCATCCCGTTTGATTCCCTGATTGATGAAATTTATTAAATATGTACTTTACTTTTAAGTAGATTGATTAAACTATTATGAAAATAACATGGTTAAAAAATATTTTGAGAGTTTTATTTCATTTTTCAGTTTATTTTCTCTATTAGATAATATGAGAACTGTAAATTTAATGATTCGACATTGATTATGGGTTATCATTTTTTCACAGTGTTTTCAGAAATTTTAAAATTCAAGATTCAATTCTCCTGAGTCCAGTTGCGTCCAAGAGACTGCCAGAAACCAAAGTTGTTCGTTGTATATAGATTATTTTTGATAAATCGAATGGTTGTGTCTGTTAGTTTGGGTTGTGAAACACCTTCAACGAATTCACGAGTATATTGTCCTGGTAACGTCAACATTGGCTGTCTAAAAATGTTTTAGTGAAAGATTAGAAAAACAGTTGTTTAAAGGTTAGAGAGATAAATTTATTCAAGATAAACTCACCTTAGATAAACAAAAAGAAGATGGCATAATTTCTTTGCTTCTCTGTCGTCAAGGTAAGCATTCTTTGATAAAAGATTCAGGCATTCACGAATCTTTACAATATATTCTTGCATAATTTCTCGTGGAAATGTTTTCTCAGTTTCTTCCATGGGAATGACACGGTTATCACTATTCAAACTGAGATCTAAAGAAAAATATAACGTTATGGATTTCACAGAGATTTTAATGAAGTCTTATGACAAGACTCTTGTTATTATTACAGTATTCTTTAGAATTTACAAATGGAGGGGAGGGGATCAAATGAATAAGGCAAGATGTGTGACTTGTCCGCATCCAAATAGAGATACTAAAAGACTTGAGCACCTATCCCTTGTCATCAAAAACCACTTGAATTAATTATCTAAAATACTTAATCAAAAAAATAAAATCCTATATATATTATTTATCTTTCCAAATACATGTTGATGGCTTAGTTTTTAAATTTTAATTATATATATATGTACTATACTTGATAATTATTACTTAATTATATATAAATTCTAATCATTTTCATAAGTTTTTAAATACAGTACTTATTTAGTAACTAAAAATGTATTAATTTAAAAATTTATTCAAGAGGATATATCTCATTAATCGCTAAAATAGTAACTGAAATCAAGTTGGATCTGTATTTTCTCTTGAAAAGGTATTGACAAAGGTAAGAATCTAATAAATTCTTTCTTTTGTTGGTCACCCCATTACAATCACGTTTAGCAGCACCCCAAAATGATTCGATTCTCTGGGTGTGGTGTCCAGTAGCATTAACGAATTCATACTTGTGGCACACAGTATGATGTTGATAACTTTCGTTCTGTAAGGTTCTATAAGACTTATGTTCATCAGAAATGATGATAGAGCCAGGAAGGATTCATTCTTTGATAACTGTTAACAACGTCACACGCTTTCGATCAGGCACTGTTTGCTTCTCCTATCTCATCAATAGACCCAAACATATCGATTACGAAGAATAGTACCACGATTATAAAGCTAATTGATATGAAGTTGGGAATCTATGATTTTTACAGAAATCTCGATATTTTCATAAAGAATTCGAATTTGTTAAAGACTTTTTGGAATCCTACTCATGTTGCCCACTTTAACCAATTAAAGAAAAAAATTCTGAAAAAAAATTATTTTTATGAAAAATATGGTCATTTTTCAAATTCCCATTTGGCGCCGCAATCCCATTTTTTTGAACTTTGAGCTGAAAATTTTTGTTGATATGAAAGTTGGAGATTGATCGAAAGAGGTTTTTCAGGATCAAGATTAGACAAGAAAATCAATTCAACTGAATCTGATGGGAATTTGAAAAATGACAATATTTTTCATAAAAATAATTTTTTTTCAGAATTTTTTTCGTTAAATGGTTAAAGTGGGCAACATGAGTAGGATTCCAAAAAGTCTTTAACAAATTCGAATTCTTCATGAAAATATCGAGATTTCTGTAAAAATCATAGATTCCCAACTTCATATCAACCAACTTTAATTTCTTTTAACAAAATGCGACTCGTCAATTTCGGACTTCAACTCCTTCACCTCCGATTTTGACATCATCCCTTAGAATTTTATCAGCGAAAACATCACGAGCAAAGTTCTTCCAGTCTACAGCGGTTTTATCTGTGATATCAAGCTTTTGTGTCGAAGTATTGATTTGAAGTATTTTTAAAATATCTACTCGTGTGATCGACCCAAAAAATTGGATCAGATCAAGAAGAACAAAATTTTTTAACCCTGATTTTTTGATCGAAGATCATTCTGGATTCTTCTCTCGAAAAACCAAAGAAATAAAAATTTTTTTCTAAAATCAGTTTTACTATCAAGTATTTTGATTTTATTCCGTATAATAAAATTTATTTTATTTCCAGAATAGCTTCATTTACTTTCCCCTCTACAAGTTTTTCTTAGAGAGAGACAACACGTGTTGGAAAATGGTGAACTCAATGAATCAGTACTAGACCACTTGGTCATCTCTAATCTTTTCACTAGTTTACATATTGGTAAGTAATGGATTAATAACGGAGTATGAAAAGTTTACTTGATAATGATTTTATCGACTCCCATTTGACTTTACGATTCATTTCACGTTTCTTTCGAATTGTAGATGGTGTGGAGACATCATCCAGTTTATAGATAAGTTTGGTAAATCTTCTACCCTCTGGATTATTCATCTGGCCACTTAGATGTTCAATTTCTTTTAGATGATCATTCAACATTGGAAAGAGTTGATCTGAAAGGAAAAGAACTCATTTACTGAGATGAAAAATATATTCAGCATTTTTTTATTCTATCATGAGTAGAGCTATAAAAATGCTATTTTTGCTAATTTTGATTAAAAATTCAATCCAAACTTTACTGCTTCACTTAACTGCTTTCAATCATCGAAATCGATAAAAATTTTGAGCTCAAAAGTTAAAAAAGTGGAGATTTAGTTCATTTTTGAAATTCGAAAAACGGGCTAATTTTGGTTAGACTGAATTTTTTTGAATATCAACAACTTATAAGCTCATTCCATGTAGAATTCAAAAAATTATTTTTTTCTGTGAATCTGAAGAAAAATATTGAGTTTTTTGTGAAAATAGTTAATTCTCATCTTCATGTCAATTGGCTTTATATTGTTACCATAATTTTGATACTGAATAAATTTGTTAAAAAATGATTTGCTAATCTTTCGCTATTTTTTTCGCCAGAAAAATGTTATTTTTTGGCAAAAATAATATACAGCTCTGATCATGAGTAAGACTCTTGTCTTGTACCTTATAAGATAATTATCAGAAAAAAATCACTGCTCAAAAAATAAAGAAATTTTGAAAGCAAAATGGTTCTATTCTTGAATCATGGGAAAATATAAATATAAAAAAGGTGTTAATCTGTAAGCCGCACGAAACGTTTTTCCACATTCAAATTTTAAAAATGCATAAATTTCTAGAGTTATGTCTATTTCAATTTTTATGTACTCTTAAAGAACTAGTTTAATATTATTACTATTAATTAATGAGTCATTAATAATGACTTACGTCTTGGTATATAATTCATTGAACTCATCATCATTGGGCTACCTGGTACTTCTTCTGCATACCTAGAAAATTTGTAAACAAAACAATCAAATTTCTAAAAATAACATTTACTAAGAAAATAGATACCAACTTTAGTTATAAGAGAAATTCGTACATTTTGAAATTGACTGAAATTAATATTTCCAAACCAACTCGAGTTACCTTACATTCATGATAGCGTATGAGTTTTTATCTTTTAAAATTCTTACAAAAACAAGAGAGCTGCTTAGGATTTAAAGGCTCAAACTGCTTTATATTAATAACACTTCTAAATTGTAAATTTAGATTTTCAAAACTTACGGTGTTATAGTTCGAGCGCTAGCTGGCGGAGACTGTTGATTACTTTGAAATGATATTAGAGTATTGACAAAATCCATAGAGTTTATCGAGTTTATCTGGAATATATGAATCTCATGGCGTCCTGATAAAGTTCCAGAATCGGCTTTAAGTTTGAAGAAGAATAGATTGTTCATACGGTCCCTTGGATCATTGGAAAGTCTATAAATCGGGTCTATAATCTTCTCAACAGGAACCCGCTCGATTTCTGTCTAAGGAAGTAAATATTTTCATCAGATTTCATGCTCATACATACATTCAAAAGTTTTATTTAACTCTTTCAAATATACTGTATTGCCAAAATATATTGAACCTAAAAATAAATAAATATTTATTGTCTAATTATATCATAAATATAATAATATCAAAAATTTTCAAGATATGCATATAAATCTCTTTTAGTAAATTGAATGTCTTTTCGGGCAATTTCGTTAAATAATGATGGAAGTCTATCGAAGAAGTGTACAGGGATTTTAGTGCATTATTTAGAGGTCTATTCAATTTGACTTTATTATTTCTTAGGACTCTTTGATTTAGTTTCGCATTCCAAAGACATTGAATGTTGTCATTAGCAAGCTTGAGACATCTGTCGTTCCTTCGGTGTCTCAGAAGTCTTATTTTTGCAAACCCGTTTGATGGAATGTTACATAAACGGAGAAACCGTTTTTGAATGGTTTCAAGGGACTCCAAATAGCAGAACAGTATTCAATGGCAGCTCGAGCATATGTTTTAAAGAGGAAATTTTTTAGCTGGGTTGTTTTTGCAGTCCTGTGGATGTGCAGAGTTCTTGCAGCAAAAATATTAGCAATCGTTTTTATGTAATTATCGAAACGCAAGTTGTAATCATATTCAAGACCAAGATCACGAACTAAAAATTTTCTTTCAAAACATTGGATATTAATATTATCATATATATTATTCGAGGGATGAGAAAAAGGAATAAGGTAAAAACTTTTTCCAAAGTTAATTTGTAAAGAAAAATAGGACAAGTCTTGTTGCAATTTTGAAATAAAATTCATAACAAGATCGGTATCATTTTTAGTATATAATATAAGTAATGAGATAAAATATCAATAATAAATCATTTCATTGAAATTTTTTATTAAAAATATGTTAAATCTATCAGTTTTAAATTTCTTCGAGTTGATACATGCGATTGCATGTTACAGTGAATTCATAAGGGTCTGATTGGTCGAAATTTCAAAGACCAATCAGAATTAGTGGTTTTAACTAAACTTAAGTTACTAAAATTAGTTGTTTAAAAGTTGAAATAGTATAAGAAAAAATAGTTAGTTTTAGTAGTTTATAACTTGTAATACGCAAATTTTGAATCTTTTATTGTCATTTCTTTAGAGCCTTAGAACTTCCTGTGCAATTAAGTAAGAATAGTCGTTTTTGAGGCTCTGGATATCATTAAATGCGCAGTATTATATAATTGCACTTCATATTATGGGTTTCCGAGAGAAATATTCTCAAGTGAATTTTGCCTTATCCAAATGTATAAAATAAAGAAATTTTGGGATTTGAGTAAAAATTTAAATAACTTTACTTTAACGAATCTAAAAATATTCCGAGCTCTATAGAAATTTTTTCATTTGTAAATTCCAGATTAAGAATATACCGCCATTTGTATTTCCAGAACGAGGGTTGCACTGTCAGTCTTAATTATTTTAAAATTATAGAGTGAGGGGAAATGAATACTATTGCTTCAAAAGGACAATGAATAATTATGTTTTGACAGGTCTAAGCTCTTGATAGATGAGGCTAAAATCAAGTTTTAGTCGTGAGTTGTGTACTTTTATATCATCGTTTGCTTGCTAATCTTAAAATGTCTGAAATTTCCTCTTGATCAAAATTCTAGATATTTATCTTATCGTAATCGAAGAGGATAAGCCTAAAATAGGACTAAAATTAAGTTTGTCATTTTGGCCTCAAAAAAATGACTGCAATTATTAAACTTCAACACCATGACAATAAATAATTCAAAATCTAAGATTTTACAAAATGGAACCAAAAAGCGAGCTAAATCTCAGGGGTATGTATCACTGCAGCCATTTCTGCAAATGCCAATGTCCGAGTAATCAATACCTCTTTTACTTGGCGTCACTTATACTCATAGACTTGATTTTTCTTACCAGTATAAGGAAATTATAAAGAAATTCATTGGTCGACTCATTCATGTACACAAATGCATAAAGACTGATGGAAGGAAAACACTTTTGTTCATAGTTTATTCTAGACCAGTTATAAAATATTGTTCAGCAGTATGGAATCCTGAAGGTAAAAAGGTAAAAGATGATTTGAACGGCTACTATCTTTGAGTTATCAAACTGAACTCAACTCCCCGAACAATTCTCCTAGACTTAGAAGAGAACTGAAATCAATTACTCTTATCAAATCATCCCCTATAGTAAGCTCTACCCGCCAAGGATTACACTATAATATTCCAGAATTTGGCAACCTAGTAAAGCTGGCAATATTTAATAAATGCATAAAAAATATATTTAAAAATCTCAATAGATTGATTAAAAACCTAAGCTCAAATAAATTTAAAAATGAACTCAAGAATAAATTAATGTACTCAGAATAGTATGAAGAATTATTTATGTTTACAGATATAACATAAGTTTTGACAAATAAAACTACTATTACTATTATTTTAATAATTTTGTTCAAAGAAATTTGATTGAAATTTCTAATCAATTTTACAAAGTTATACTGGAGAATTTCACCGTAGAAGATAGAATTTTCGATAATAATTTTACCTGTCACATGAAAACGTTCAACGAGAAAAGAAGTTTTTGTAACCCCTAGAATATTCTTGAACTCGAAATGTTTCTTGGAATTCATAAATCTTCAGAGAACCGTCTCTAGAATATCAATCATCACATGATGAATTTAACTAGAGAGTTTTCAAACAAAATTTAAGAACAGCAAATTGGATAAGTCATGATGAAATTTATTTATCTATATTGAAAAATGATCTGAGTAAACCAACATGGGCACATGATTTGAGTTAATTGTGTTTAACACTCCTTGATTTTGTTGACTCAAATTCACAATGATAAGAAAATTATTTGCCGAGTGAAAATAAACCGATAGATCCAGGCATCTAATCTCCACTATAGAAAATTATCTCTCAAGATTGTACAGTTTGAAAAGAAATTTTCTGTTCTATGAATATCCTAGAGAACGTTTTAATTGTCTTACGAAAAATTTTATGGTCTTTATTTAGAGGAAATTAATTTTTGATCGATAATGGCAGCTTTAGATCTTGTCACTGAAATTTTCTAAATCTGTATTCTTATCAGACTTGATGCAATCCCCTGAACGCTATCAACTCAAGTTTGAAAAATTATTATATTTATCAGAGTTATGAGCAAGGTCAAAATATTTATTAAAAGCCTCATGTGGTTAACCAAATATAGACAAGTGTAATGATCATAAGGATTGATGCAAGTGTAACATAAGCTTCATAGATAAATATTCACCTGACTCCTAAGCTGCTTTAAGAAATGAATGAACGAATTACCTTTAAGAATTTTATCATAAATTCAATAAATTTCCGATGATCTTTTGATCTTTCTCATTGAATACTATAAATACGGTCCTTGTCCCTGAATCGATTTTTCCTGAGAATTTAGGCTTCTCAGAAATTTATAATGAGGAATCAATATGTTAGAGGAATAGGAATATAAGAGGAATTCTTTGCATATGCGAAGACTATTTCCAGAAAGACTTTAGTACTGTAATAAAAGTTTACTGATTAGACAGTAAGAATTTTCAGTGGCAAGTCAAATTTCCTCATAACTAAAAAGTTGTAATTGAGAAAAATTTTCAATTCTTCGTCTAATGACTTGAAAAAATTTTTTACAGAAACCTCAATTTTTGAATTTCTTGATTGCATTCATTAATTGAAATTTCGATAGCTCATAATCCCTCGAAAAATGGTGGTTCTGTTGAAAATTTTATGGCAATACCGGCTTTTTTGTTTCATTCTGATCCTGAAAAACTATTTTAACCACCCTTCAACTTTCAAATCCATAAAACTTTTAGTTCAAAATTCGAACTAATAGGATTTTGGCGGTAAATCGAAGTTTGATGAATGAACTTATTCTTTGGAGATAAAAGTAGGCAATAGGATCTGAATTTCTAAATTTTTAGAGCACAATCTTTGTTCTTGTGAAGATATTTATTCACACTTCAGGCTCCAATAATGAGTTCGAATAAAATAGCTAAATATTTTGTGGGAATATATCTAGATCAGGACACATAGTTATATTGTAAATTGAATAAAATTTTACAGGTTCAGAGTTCGAATCTTCTGCGCGATCTAGTTTTATCATCTTAGAGTTGACAGCAAAACTTTAAGCATTTTTCAATTCTTCAGTGTCTTCTGATTGCTAAAGACCATGTGAATTTTTCTATTTCGATAATTCTTTCAAGAAAAGCGGTACTGTGTTCATTTAGACTGACAACCCAACCTGTTGCAGAGTTAAAAAGTTAATTAAGAAAAATGTACATTGAATAAATCTATTTGTGCAGAGTAAATGTACCAAGGAAGCCATAATACCATAACCAATTTCCAACAAGGTAAACATCTTTTCTATACATACATCTAATAGTGTATTTCATTGTACATTGTACAATGTGGTTGACTATTAAAATATTGTAATTCATTTTTTAATTAATTTATTCATAATCGATACAGGATAGTTATGGATACTTATAACCAGTGATATTATACACATTTATACACATATATATTTATATCTGAGAGTCATAAATCGTCTGAATAGTACGAGGAAATTTCGTGTATTTGTGAATCAAAACTGTTTTTTTGTTGGAAATTCCATTCACTCTTTCTCAGCACACAGTATAACTGTGGACGACGTAAATTAATTTTTCGTCAAATTTTGAGAAAGTAAACAAATAAATAAAGAAACACTTTTATTGGTCAATAACATTTTTGGCTTAATTTTGATCTTGAAAACATGTTTTTCAGTCAAGATAGTAAAAAACTAAATGTCTAGTCTGAGAAAAGGGTTTAAATTTTAAAATCGCATTTAAATATTATTTTAGTCTATGCAATATTATAATTTCTAAAGTATTTAGAAACCGAAATGGAAAAAAGTTTTATCACTAGTTATAACTAATAATTATTAGAGATGGATTCTTAAAATTTTTAGCATTGGTCAGAACCTAATTCAGTTTCTTGAGATGATTCTAATGGTATATCAAATACAAAATCTAAATCCTAAATTTATACAATACTTTATAGCAATCTCTTATGAAACATCAAACAGAAATCCAAAGAATTACAAGGTTCACTTGCAAGTAGTTTGACCAATTTTCGATGTTGAATATCTAAAAAGGACACCTCGACTCTGTCATGTCACTACTTTAGAAATAATCTTTTTCTTAAATCCATAATTTACTTGGATTATCTTACAAAATTGAATTCCTTAAATCTATTACCTATTATTTATCCCTTATAAACTATGTAAAAACAAAACCTCTTTTAGATTAGTAAATTACAAAAAGAAATCTGAATCAGAATATGTGAAAATAGGATGAAATCCGTAAGTTATTCAATAGAAATTACACAATGTTCAAAGTTTATGGAATATTCAAATAAATCAAAGAGTCCTGAGAAATAACAATGTTAAAATTAAAAGACCTTTAAACAATGCCTTAAAGTCCCTTTATTTTTTTGACAGACTTCCATCTTTATTTAACGAAATCTCTCGCAAAAATATTGCATTTACTAAAAAAGATTTATATAACTACCTGGAAAACTTTTGATACATATATATATTTTTTTCTTTTTTGATACAATATGACAATAAATTTATTTATTTATTGATTAGAAAGTTTATAAATATCTATCATTGACACAAGTTAAAAATATCAAAATTATGAGAATATAAAAAAAACAGAAAAAGGTAGTTTTACTAAGAAAAAAATTTACGACACAAAGTTCGATTCCCTTTCTCTAATAAATCCACTTACTGATTAGTTATATTCTTAAATGAATATTTTCACAAAACTCTTGTATTTTTTATCGATTCTGAGAAAAGCTTTTCGTTTTAGAATTGAATTTTTCACTATTTTTTGGCATCACTGAAATTCATATTAAACTTGAGCAAGAATATTTCAATTTCCCTTTGGAAAACTTCTTCAAGTATGTCTGGATACAATCTAAATTTCTAAAAATATGAAATTTTGGTCATGTCTCATCTTAATTCTCCTCAGGTGGAAAATAAGTTATTTATTTTAGGAAACCTAGAATCATTTCAAGAGTTGTTAAGAGATACATCGAGAAAAAACTGATGATGAAAATAGAAATCTATAAAGTCTACTTCCCTTAGTAGAATAAATTAACTAGAGTTCAGAATAAAGCTAATTGAAATAATCATAATAATAAGAATATATTATATTATATCCGCACAATAGGAGATGAATGATGGTTCTAGCCTAATGGTTAGAAGCGTAGAAGACCCGGGTTCGAATACTGGCTATGGTTTACTGACCAGTCCTAATCAGGAAGAAACTGGTCTACATCTGCCAACGTGAGTTGAATATTATTTGACTCCCTTATTTCTAACATCTAGGTGTGAGAAAACAATCTCCATCAAGTTGAATTCTTAAGGATATAGTAATAACACTGGTTATTAACCAGTGATCACACTTTGCTAGTAGGTTAAATGTTATTTATTATTCAGGAATTTAAATACTTATCGATCCTTCAATATAAACTTGATGCGGTTAGAATAAAATTTAGATAAAAATTACAAAAAACTGACCATTAGTAATTGGTCTATTTCTCATATATTAATGGCAAGATTTCAACGATTATAAGTAATATTTAGAGTAAAAATTATCCCACTTAACCTACAAAATTAAAAAAGTATTATTGCTTTTAATTTAGCAGGGAGTTATTAAGTATAGTGTGAATGACCTTTTTGTTGAAGGTAAGAAACTTAATCTCCGAATGATTTATTTTTAAGACCCAATACTCACTTCTTTCAGGTTTTGTTCCTTTATAATCAGATATTTCGATCCATTATCATCGGAAGTAATACACAAGATGCATTTAGTTATACTCAACTGATTCTTTTGAAATAACTGCTTCAGGGTTTTAATGGCCAGACTATTCTCTGGCATTGCTCTATGACTGGGTGTTGTGAAGGTGATGAGGTGTTCAGCCTCATGATTTCTACAATAGTTCCTAGAGAAATAATAATAATTTATCTATTTCTTACATGTCTCGTCTCGAAAGTTTGATCAGTTTGTTATCTGAATAAAATTACCTAGGTAATCTCAATTTATAGTGAACAAATCAGTTCTAATAAATAGTCAAACTACATGTATATGATATATTTAGCATGTATTATATACTCGGATCTATCAAGGATGAGCAATGAAACCATGTATATTCAGATATTTTTGCAATAATATTTCTCAACTATACTGTAATACAGTTTTCAATAGATATGCTAATATATCATTGTTGAATGCTGAAAGTTTATGATGAAGATTCTTAATTTAAGAGTAGAGTTTTTTATTCAGTTTCAGAAAAATAAATTCCCAAAACTGCAGTTAGTAGATGAACGAAATCGAATTTTGAAATAAACTGATTGCCAAACCCAAGTAAATTGAACAAGCCATTAATGTCATGAAAAAAGCTCGGCTTTTTTTCATACTTGAAGAACGGCCGAAATGTCTCGTTTACGATAAATAGTTGTTTAAATAATTACAGGTAAAAGTAATTCAGGCATAAATCAGAAAAAATAGACAAAAAATATGAGAGGAATAAAAGGAAAAAATCTTTAGAATGTCTCACAGAGATATTGAGTTCTTCTTGAATCCCTACTGAGGTTAGACTTTTTTAATCTTTGATTCATGATTGCTCTCTTATTTAACCTTCAATGAAGAACTTTGAAAAGTTTTCTTGTTGATATTTCCTAGATTTCTATTGGTCTATTCCATTGACCAATGAGAATAGAACGAGATGCGATGGGATTTTTTTACAACTCTTCTCACTTTACCGGACTTTAACCAAAAGTTTCTTTAAAATGGAACCCTATTTTGAAATCATCAGCATATTTGAAGAGGATTGTAAGTTTGCAAAAATGATGTTGAATAGTAGGGGACCTAGATCCTTGAGGAACACCTAAACTAATTTTTCTTAGATTTGAGTTTTGAGCATTAGATTCCAAAAATTTTTGTCTATTTATTAAGTAGTTTTCAAGATATTTAAGCAGTTTTGAGCAAATTCCTCTGCTGTGACAGGCTTCAGGAATCTTGTTGAAAAATACTCTATCAAAAGGCTTTGCTAAGATCAATATTTATTTGAAAATATCATGGAATTTCAGTATCTGACTTTTCGACTGCTCCTAACTTAAGTTGAGGAAATAGTGAAGTTTGACTATTTATGAGCCAACACTGCAGATTTCCCAATGACGAGGTCGATCTGTTATTTTAACTTTTCAAAAAACTAATTTTGTAATAATTTCTTTATAATAATGATTTTCTTTTAAATTTAATAAATGTATAATTTCAAAGAAAAAAAAATAAATACTAACTACACCTATTTTTTGTTTTTTTCTCTTTAGAAAGGAAATGTAGCTGAGAAATTGGTAGAGATTTGTCTCACAAGATTTCCCTTAGCAGAAAGCATGTTGAAAATGCATTTAAAAACCTTTTTTCGATTGAAACATGAGGAAGGTAAAAGATTTGTATTACAGTCATCCGACGAAATTAGAGGACAATTAAACGAATTTAGTGAAGAGCAATACAAAATTAAACATTTGACAAAATTAGAAGAGAGTTGATCGTAATTGAAAAAGGGAGAAGACAAAAAAAGTGGACAATTATACGAATTTAGAAAAACAGTTTTTCGTTTTTAAGCGAATAGTGTTCAAAATTAGTGAAATGAGATAATTACAGGTTACCTTTTATACAAAACTAGTGGACAGCTTTACATTTT
>SSNU01000154.1:329544-363317 GCA_012064415.1 Gyrodactylus bullatarudis
CTAATTTTGAACACTATTCGCTTAAAAACGAAAAACTGTTTTTCTAAATTCGTATAATTGTCCACTTTTTTTGTCTTCTCCCTTTTTCAATTACGATCAACTCTCTTCTAATTTTGTCAAATGTTTAATTTTGTATTGCTCTTCACTAAATTCGTTTAATTGTCCTCTAATTTCGTCGGATGACTGTTAGTTCTAAGTGAGCAGAGAATTACAAATATTCATTTCTTCACAATTTTTTCAATCAAAAGCCTAGGCAGTCCCATCTTCATCGATATTGAAATAATTAACCCTTTCGGTGGCGAGACTATTTCACAATTTTTATAAAAACCAAAATTTAGCTATGAGGATATCAAATTATTTGGCCAAAAATATTACTAATTCAAGCTCACATTTTGGGCTTCAATTTAACCTTTAATTGATCCAGAAACCTATCAAACTGGTAGAGTTATGAAAAAAATGGAAAATGGACATATATGTCCATCGGCACCGAAAGGGTTAAAAAACGTTCTTAATTTGAAAATTTTCAAAATTTTGTTTTCAGAAGTATGCAAAGGTATTTTTGACGTGAAATTTGGTGGGATAATATTAAAATACTTGAAGTTTACTAGAAATATTAAGATTTTTGCTTAAACCTTAACTCTAAGGGGCGGCTTAAAAATATCCGGTTCAAATTTGAAATTCTCAGAGACAAGTCGAATTCATCGATTTCTCTATATTGAAACGATTAATTAATAATAACAACAATAACAAATTATCTAGTGAGAAAAAAATCTTGACTCGAAGCTCATTTAGCTACTTAAAACTACCCTATTATGTTTTTTTGGCCAAAATATTAACGGTAGCGTAGTTCTGAAATCAGCATAAAAATTTATTCTAAAATAGTCTTCATTCAATCAAGATCTTAAAAATATGTTTTTCAAATACCTCCCGTGTTATGAATGTTTTGAAAGGGTGGAATTTTCGTAAATATTCTGTACTACACACCTCCCGAATAACTTCACAAAAGTAATTCTGTATAAATATACACAGCATGAAGAGAAGGTTGAGTTAATATATTTAATTGGAACAATGGGAAAACATGCAAAGCCATGGTATGATCCAAAGGATTCAGAGAATGACAGAGATAAAGATAATGAAGAAGATAATGAAAAAGATTTAAAAAAATAATCCTGAATGCCATTGAAAATTTTGATTTGAATAAAATTTAACTTTTTTTTTGTTAGACGATATTTATTTAAAACTAATTACATTAAGTATATATGTTACCGTGAATTCTGAAACTCGGGAGTTTCGAAACTAACTAGGGAATTTTGAAACTGAGTAATAAATGAATAAAATAATAAAACTATTAAAAAATTATAATAAGATCACTTTTTCCTTGGTCTTTCTTAAGTATTTTTTCTTGTCTAGCATAATACCTCTTATTTCTACTAACATATACAAAATAAATAAAAATAGAGAGGTTCTGTACAAGGATATACGGCTAAACTAAAGATTAGCCTAAAACCCTATAATTGTTAATATATCCCTTGTAAGTAGTTATGCAATATAAAAATATAATATAATTAATTAATATTTTAATAAAAAGCATTAAATACTCACATCAGTTAATTTATTGACAACATGAATTTACATCAAACTTTTTAGAACTAGTTCAGCAATAATTCCTGGATCAAGATCAATGTTCATCTGAATACTTGAAAATAGGCCAGTTTTAATCCAACACAAGTATATTCGATCCTCAAATACCAATAAAATTACATTGACGAAGATATATCTTCATGAAGATCGTTGAAGAGCGAGACAAATCAACTCTTCATGGGTTGGAGAAATACGGATACTCCAGGTCCACAGTGTGTCACAAGAAAGAATTTGTAAATTGAACTAGTTCTAAAAAGTTTGATGTAAATTCATGTTGTCAATAAATTAACTGATGTGAGTATTTAATGCTTTTTATTAAAATATTAATTAGTTATATTATATTTTTATATTGCATAACTACTTACAAGGGATATATTAACAATTATAGGGTGTTAGGCTCATCTTAAGTTTAGCCAATTCAACAATCTTGATCAAGTCCACTCTGACAATTAGTTTGTACCACACACGTGTCGGCACGGCTTGAATGAATCGATACTTTTTTGTCTTTTCATCGTTAGAGCCTAACAAATGGTGCAGCTTGCACCATGATGTGGAAGGATTGTTGAGCTCACTTTACATCTGCTGAATTTCTTGCCATGGGGTCTTCTCGCTAATATACTCAAATGCCTTCAGGATTTCGCTCGATGTGGCCCCTTGTTCGACCTTCATTATAAATTTATCTAGAAATTTCTTCTGGGTAGATGCAAGCGAATTCCGCATGATAATCAAGCGCTGATCTTCGTCTTTGATTTTGTAAGATTTGAAATGCCCCTCCATTATAAGTGTCCAAAATGGGACATTTTTCGGGAGGAACTGTCGTACTTGAATATGCGAGTACTTAGAGGAATATCCTCGATAGCCTCCAGTCATCAACTGTATAAACGCAGGATTGCGCATGAGCTCAAGAGCTGCGAGATTCTCTATCAGGGTTTGCCAAGCCCTCAGCATGGCAGCATTACTTGTCGCTTCATCAGGTAAGCTCTACATCGTCCAAGTCTACGCTATTGGGCACCTTCCTGATGGAGGTAAGATTATCTTTTGTATCACTCATTTTACAATATTTTCTAATAATTATAATTTAGGAATCTACTCGAATCAAAAACGTGAGTGCCGCTTTTTATAAATTTTAGATAACAAAATGTTAAGTGGGCTATGTTCTAAAACAATGATTTTTTTGATGTCTAAATTTTGATTTTTAATGATTTTAGGTGAATAAAATTTATTAAAAACCTCTTTCTTAATTCTATCGATCATTTTTGTAGGATAACTATTTTTGGTAATATTAGCTCCTACAAGCGATTAGCTCCTAAAAAAATCTCTGCCCCAAAATTTTTTCCAAGTCCAAAAATTATTCGTGAAAGGTACACCACTGACGCACCAACCCACTCTACCCTCTTGCTACACATTATACGCATTAGTCAACTAACGGACTCTAACACCTATGAACAAAGACTATTCATTCATTCTTCACTATCTCAAGTATAATTATAAATCAACTATAGTGCTCATCAAAAAAAATGTCTATTATTTGGCCTTATTATAATTCATCATAAAACAAATTTCATATCATTAAGAAGATAATTTAATTTTCTTACTGTTAATATAAAAATATTTGTATTTTTATCATTTATAAGTTGTAAAATTCAAATTTTATTTTTTCCATTGAAATTCAAAACAACATATTAAATGTTTACACTTTTTTTTGTAAAGTCACCGTTATTCATGACAACATCAATACATCTTTTTGGCATTGATTTGTATAGGCTTTCTATGATATCCTTTTCTATCAAACTCCACTCTTTAATTATTTTCAAGACCAATTCTTCTTTGTTCAAAAATATCTTTCCATTCTCATAAACTTTTCGTGATAAAATTCCCCAGAGATTCTCGATGGGATTTAAATCTGGACTTCTAGCTGGCCAATCTAAAAGTTTAATATTTTGCTCAAAAAACCAATTTTTCGTCGAAATAGAACGATGACAAGGTGCATTATCCTGCTGAAATATGAGGCCGTAGAAATCTAATGTCCCACATAATTATCTATCAATATAAATATAATCAATAAATAATTGATGATACCTACTACATCACAACATAGTTACTTGCTAATTATTTCTGATTTAATTACTATTTATTCATAAAAAATATCAAATTTATCCCAAATTATAACATAAATGCATTTCTATGTTTCTCTGCATAAAAAACAAGTATAAATATCTTGGGTTGCAAACGATCGTCATAAGTTTTATAAATTATAAGATAAATAAATCTATATTGTGTTCCAAATAACTTCACTGTTTGGTTCTATAGTTGATTTATAATTATACTTGAGCTGAATGCAAAGATAGTGAAGAATGAGTGAATAGTCTTTGTTCATAGGTGTTAGAGTCCGTTAGTTGAATAATGCGTATAATGTGTAGCAAGAGGGTAGAGTGGGTTGGTGCGTCAGTGGTGTACCTTTCACGAATAATTTTTGGACTTGGAAAAATTTTGGGGCAGAGATTTTTTTAGGAGCTAATCGCTTGTATTACCCTATTTTTATTTAAAATAACTGTTAAATTTCTAAGTTCCACATCCCAATGATCTTTATCTGTGAGACGTAATGTTCTCAAGATTTCACCACGAACTACATTTTCTTAGTACAGAATAGGTGTGTTACTTTTGAAATTCAACAGTATATTTTTATTACAAGGTTTTCTATATATGAATAAAATATCTATATTTAAGTTTAACTTTAAAACATAACAAAATCTTTAAATCAAAGCATGGGGTTCTGGCCTAGTGGTTACAAGCGTTGGATTCCAATCCTGGGTATGGTGTACTGACGAGCCCTAATAAGGACGAAACGCGTCTACATCTGCTAACGTGAGTTGAATATTATTTTACTCTCTTATGGAATTGACACTTGCTTGCTCCGAATTTCTAACATCTAGGTGTGAGAAGACAATCTCCATCAAGTTAGAGTTCATATGGATATAGTAATTACCAGTGACCACACTCTGCTAGTAGGTTAATTGTCTAGAAGCACCTCATCAAATCTACTTGCTTGCTTCGACCATTGCAATGATCTCGAATACAAAAACCAATAATTATATACCTTGATTTTGCAAAAGCCTTCGATAAATTACCTTATTCAGTCATCATTAAAACACTTAAAAGTTATGATTTCGATCCCTACTACGTCAACATGCTGATAGAATTTCCCCGAAAAAAAGGACTCAAATGGTTTATTTTAATAACTCAAATAGCTATCCCCTCTCTGTGCCTTCCGGAGTCCCTCGAGGTTCAAGGATCTATTCAATCTGGTCTTCTCAAAGGTGCGACCTCCTTCACCTAATGTCAAAATGTTCAAATATGCGGTGATTCCTATTGATGCTGAGCCTCAACCTCTATTAAATGCAATTATATACAATATCTCTAATCAATCTTAGAGATAAATCTTTATTTTTGGAAATAAAAAATCTATCAAATCACGAAAACTAATTTTTGTAATTTATAGTAGTAACTTGAAGACATATCAAACTATAATTTTGATAGTTTTGGCATTTTTATCAAATTTTCTATCATAATTCATCTGACCCGAGCGATATTTAAATTTCATCTACCTCTATAGATTATTCATATAGATTGATTGATAGACTTTTAATGGTTAAAAATATAAAAATTGAATGGAATAATTTAAAAATATATGTGAAATTTTCATAATTTTTTCAAATAAAAATCCTAGTGAGAATCTAGTTGTTGTGTTAAAAGATATCTGCAAATTCAATTTATCAATCCCATCTAAGATAGAATAACTTCTGGGACTGCGAAGATTAGTAATCTCAGATTACAGTTTAATGATGATTAACGAGTTTTGATTCGAGAGTAAAGTTTACCCAGTAACTGGCTAACACATCAAGTCTCCGAAGCTATAATGGGAAAATGTTGGCTTTTTTAAAGATGTTGTTTGTAGGAGAGGGGGCCAAATCATGATCTGAGATAATTTTGTTGAATTATTTCAATCTCATGACTGAGTCCAATCCGGAGCCATAGTAAAAATTACTTCAATTCAGGAAGGATAACCGATTTGAACAAAAGAATTCTTATTTCGGTAGAATGAATGTGTTTTCTCAAGGAAAGACATCTAAACTTGATGACTTGAAGGATTGATTTCGAATGAGATTTCATATTCATCAACTTTTATTCCATTAACTTGGAATCCAAGTCTTGGATTCAATAGCATTCTTCGTTTTAAAAAACTATGAAAAAACCATCAATAAGATAAATTTTTATTAACATGTGTATCAAATAAATCTCAATTTTCAATATTATTGTATTTTTACATTTGATTTCTCGGATTTAGAGGATGCTTCTTAAACTCGTTGAAAATCATTTGATTCAGTTGAGATAATTTGAGTGTAGGATTCTCACTCTTCAAAATAGGCAAACGATCTTCTTTGTATTGCTCGAAAACAGCTTTCCATCGTTTTTCTGGATGCATATCAAGATCAGGTTGTTGGGAGTCTAAAACGTTCAAGGCTTCATCAATGTTTCGTGCAGAATGTTCATTGAAACTGAGCTTATTCAAATTCTCTTCAAGCTTTGGCTGTTGTACGATTTTAGAAATTTTTTTGGATGGATTCAATTCCAAAATTTTTCTTTCCAATTCCTCTCGGGCCCTATCAATTTCAGCTTTTGTTTTCTGAGGTGCTTTAGAAGGTTTCGCAGATTTTATGGTTGCATTCTCATCTTCTAGAAGCTTACGATTTTCTTCTTTTCTTGCAAGAAGAGCATCTTTCTTGGCCTTTTCACTTTGCTTGAATTAAATCAAGATATGTGAATTTACTTTTTTCTGCAATATTCGATCAGTATCCTCATCTCTCCACATTGCATCTTCTTGTTCCTTCTCTTTTTTTGCTTTAACTGCATCAGAAGCTTCTTTCTTTCTATTCTTGGCTTCGACAGCTTTAGAATTAACACCTTTACAAGGCATTGGATTGAGTTGAGTAATTTATCGATGAAATTTGAATAAGTGACTTGACAAATGAGTTATTTTTCAATTGAATCATTTTTAATTATACTTTTAATCATTGTAAAATTCAAAAAATGCTTCGAATATTAATTGTTTTATTGGGTTTAATATTCAGCATTACTCTAATCTATTTTGCTTTCTCCATTGGAATAAAATATTCAATTAAATTTAGCAACTTTTTTTCCGGAATTTTTAGTCTGAAAAAGTTTAATTTCAATCTATTCTCAGTTGTTGAAAAGGTTGAAGATCATCATGACGGGACACCAGGTCGGATAATTGAACGCAAAAGAAAATTCCATGCTCCAAAATTACTCGAGTTTGACTTTTATAATTCCGAGTATAATTTACTCAGTGGCTTAGGCTATTCCTGCGATCTTCCTTTGGAAAAACGATTTTTGAGTAAGTTTATTGATATTTGCATTAAAATTTTCATTTATTTAATTTATTTTATAGACTCCACCATAGCTAATGAAATCGGAAAAGTAGTCCTATTCACAAATGAAATAACTGAGATATACAATGAAGACGACAGTATTCCAGAAGAGTACAAACAATCATTAAACATTTATTGCATGGACAAAAAATTTGTCGATTTCGAAGATAATGTTTTCAAAAGATTCTTCAAAATATTCTCCGTAATTTTAAACAATGTTTTTGCCATCTTTGAGAAATTCATCAATTTTAGATATGGAATTTTATAAATAATTTTCAACTTGAATATTTTAAGTAAAATTCAATTGAATTAGACATAACTGTGGATTAATTAATAGACACTCGTAATGTAAGTATATTGTTAACATGCATTTAATTTGAGGTTACATTCTAACCTTTAGAATGTTATAAACTCAACGATGGATTTCTACACCGAATTAACTCCTAATGAAATCTGGAGATATTTAATCGGTAAATATCAAACTTTATCTTTGTCAATGGGAAAGTTGAAATGATTTCATCTTTTGTAATAAAACTTGTTCAATTTCGTATTCAGTTGAATCAGTATTTATACACCATATTTATAAAAATGCAAAGAGTGTCTACTTAAAAGTAACTATTGAAATATCTTTTTAGAAGGAATATCTAAAAAATACCGATCGTAATCACCTTGCTAAATATGAGGGTGCTTGTGTCAAATCAATCAGTGGATGGCTTACTCCCAATTCCATACTTCAAGCTTACTCATACGCTGTCAACATTGTTAATTACCTGCATAATTCTGGTAATAATGATAGTTTATCAGTTCTCATTGAAACCTCATTATTACACAGGATACACCTTTACTCTCAAATTGTTGAAGCCTCTATGAAATATGCTATCGTCATTAAGCTGAATAATCCCAATCTTTATAACGCTATGCTAACAACAGAATCATTCGATTTCCCCGGATCAGAAGAACTCTTCAAAATATTCCAATTCAAGACCAATTCTCTTTCCAACTTTTGCAAGTGAGTCTAACCATTTAATTACACAATAAACTGAATTACCCTGTAAAATAGAATGGAATTAATCAAAACAAAAACATTGATTAAATTCATCTTCTTCTTAGTTAACGTTTTTTTGCAAAAAAAGATGACGTTCCAAGTTACTCTGAGAAAAAATTTCCTTGTCAAAGCATTCCAGTTAATTCATACACGATTCTTTTCTATTATTTTCACAACATGAAAATGATTACATGTATTTGGTATTAATAGAATTCTTTTGTCACTTTTTAAATTAACAGTGATGTCTTGTAAGTTAATTAATCTATTTTGATAACTCGAAATCGAGAATACTGATTCAATATCTCACAAGGTTTGGGTTCATTCATTGAACCAATTAGAGTTGAGTAAATTAAAATTCAGTGAACAAACACCTTTGCATTAAGCTAAATAATTTTGAAACCAGGAATAACATAAATTCAAACGATACATTGTTAGATTCAACACCATTTCTTGTTAGAACGTAATATAATTGATCTATTTTTTTGCTAATTTTGTCTGATAATTGCACTATTTTTCAACTTCAAATACATCCATAAAAAGCAAAATTTTCCGCTCTTTGAATGATATTTTATATATAGATGAACTTGTTTTAAAATTAAACTTATGTGATGCATGTTTTGCTCTTACATTTTCCCAAATTATACCCAAACTATGTAAGATGGGAAAATTCTGAGCACTGATCTGGCCTCAACATGAAAATTTACAAATGAATCTCGATAGAAGTTTGTAACTTGACTTTAACATCTATGTAATATTTCTTATCTTATTCAAGTGACAAGATAAATTTGGAGACGTGCAATTGCCCGAGATTACGTTCTCTTTACAACTCAATCGGCCTCAACAAAATGGCTGTTATGAATAATGCAGCAGAGGATTTGAAAAAAGTTCATGATAAATTGATGAAGATTTTGAAAAGTTCTCCGAATTCGCCGAGTGCCTTGGGACTGATGATGTTATTGAATGAATACTCCCCAGGGGAACAGGCTTGGCTTCGAGAGACGTTGACTCTCTTCTTGTATGAAGTTTGCAATTCTTATCGAGTAAATCTATTATTTATTTATTATTTTCTATACAAAATCGAGAGTAATTAATGATCAAAATTAGCTAGGATAACCTTATTAACCCTTGAACGAGATTCATTCGCACTACATATAGGAGAATTATTTAAAATCGCAAATTATTCTCAGTTATTGTCTCTAAAGTCTCAATGAAAAAATCAAGAATAGTAAATTTACGTTTTTCATCTACTATCAAGTAGATGAAACTTTCAATAGAAAATCACTATTACATGAATCGTTCTATATTCGAGAATAATATTAAAAGTCAATGAGTTCATTAAATTTTTCAGCAACTCTTTTTCCCTTTCTAGCCTCAGTTTATGGATGGAAAAATTGGTATTATCAGATCGGTGAATGCCCTGAACAAGGAATTAATTTGTACCAGTCCAACCTCAGCCTCTGAGACGACTGCTAACCAAGATCAAAAGTGCATCCCACAAGAGATCATAAATTGGCTCTGGAAGGCTGATATAACAATTGAGCAAATCTATGCTAAAACATTGTAAGTTTTGAAATCTAGATTCTCAATGCTAAAAGGGTCAAGAATTCTTCGACCATTTAAGTTCCTCTGAAAAAATATTTTCTTAACCATTCCTTTGATGGGAAATCTATTAATAGACAAAGATCTTAGCCCTATTATTCATCTGACATGTGCCTTACTAGTTCAAAGAAGGTTGGTTTTTAAAAAATGTTGAAAACTTTTTTCTCAAAGCCCATCTCTCAACATCATCGATAAAAACTAGAAAAATTTTATTGTATAATCTCCAAGTTTGAGAAATTTTAGATTTTTGGACCAAAATATAGTCCAATATTTGATCTTTTGAACTAAAATTAATAACATCGACAGTATAAAAAGAATTTTTTAATTTAGAGAAATATATATTTCGCCAGGTCTCATAAGATTGATAATTATCAATCTCTAATCCTGGTTCAATTAAATGATTATAAATATTTGTTTAATGAAACTAATGCAACTATCCAGATCTATGTCAAATTATCGTTCAAAGGAGATGGCTTTAGTCATGATTTAAGAAGGGAATTGACAAAATTTGTAAATGAAAATTATAACGATATACAATTGAAGGTTGTATTCAAAACCACAAGTCTATTCAAATTCCAGCTTAAAGATAAATTAGAACCATCTGAGCAATCAAATCTCATCTACATCTTTCAGGTTACATGTGGTGCCAAATGCATAGGAAGAACCCAAAGACGTCTAGCTGTTAGGATAAAAGAACACCTCAACAGAAAGAGTTCCTCAATAAAAAAGCACCTAGAGCAATGTGGTTGTTAAGCAAGTGAAGAAAATTTCAAAATTTTATTCAAATGTCCCAACGATAAACTTATAGACCTCAAAATCCGAGAGAAGTTTCTAATCATGAATGAAGATCCTAACCTATGTATTGAGAAGAACCATTTACATGATATACAGTTACCTTGGCCTAATTGATTTTTAATTTTTTCTTTCTACACCCATTAATAGAGAAGTTTTTTTGGTTTTTCATCAATTGGAAGTGTTTCAAGAATTTTACAATTTCATTAACATAAATTTCATTAAAAAAATATTTATAATCATTTAATTAAACCAGGATTAGAGATTGATAAGACCTGGCGAAATATATATTTCTCTAAATTAAAAAATTCTTTTTATACTGTCGATGATGAATAACTGTATGGGAATTTCGGAGGTATATGTAAGTATACGTGAATATTTAATACAAAATAAAATTAATATATCAATTTTTGTAAATTTGTACTTATATGGCATGTATCACACTGATGAGTATGCCCGAAATAAAGGCCTTATTTGTGAAACTCTTGGCATCATCTTCTTAATTTTTTTTTAAATTAATAGCCTTATCAGCGTATTTACAGACTATGGAAATCATCAAAATTATTTTCTTGGACTCTAAGGACTTGAACAATAATCGGTATATCTCGTTAATAGATAGAGCACACTTCAAGTTAATAATTTGCAATTTCTTTTAACTCGTGCTATTTCCCTCTGCAACTTTGGTTGTCCTTGAATTATCAACATATTTGAATACGTGATGCGGTCATATAATATTCATCCCTCAGTCTTAGCTCTACAATTGTAATGAATATTGACCCATTCTCATGTGTCATAGAGAAGAATGCTTATTAAATTTTAAATACATGGTTTAAAAGGAACTTTTTTAAGCTGAAAATTTTTCTTGAGCTCTGCACATAAGGATGTTAAAAAATTTACCTCTCTAATATGGAACAATATGTTTTTATCCCTTTATGATTCTTATATATTTTCCTGAGTAATTTATTCTTGAGTTCATTTTCAATTTATTTAAGCCTAGGTTGTTAATTTATCTGTCAATTTTTTAAATATATTTAAATATTAAATTAAATATGTAAATGGGGGTAATTGATTTCAAGAGAATTGGTCAGAGAGCTTAGTTTGATTTGGCAACTTTAAGATTGAATTTTTCAATCACTTTCTACCTTTAGAATCCTATACGGTCGATTAATATTCTATAACTGGTTGTTCAATGGTTATTTTTAGTAATTTCTTATAAGTCAAGTTTTTATGAATAATTAATACTCATAAGTAGGGTAGTAGATTTGCGATTTTTGATATGTTGCTTGTTTCCATTTCCTCATTCGAAAAATATAAGAATTTGATTTCTAACATTGCTAGTAACCAAGATAAAATTGCGATTTTCTAACTGGTTGCGACTTTTTTGAGATTTTTTCCTTACTCTTCTACTTGATAAAAAATAAATTCTCACCTAGTAACTGTCTAAGTAAGCCTTTGTATTTACTCGGGTATTAGTTGGATCACTTTCTTCATTTTTCTCTCTGGCTATTTACACAATCCGCCTATAATTGGATTCGCTGAGAGTTGAAATATGAAACTAGTCCTGGATTCCATTGTGGAAAGAACTTTTTCAATAGTAAAAAACGTAAATTTTTTTTGAAAATTATTTCATTTTGAATTAGAATAGATAAATTTATTGAAATTGAATAAAATATTATTGAAATAGAAGATGCCACCTTTGTGCAATTTTTCAAAACAAAAATTAGCGATTTTTTCAAAAAATTTGTGATTTTTCTACCGTCCTATATAAGTGACCCTAAGATCTTTTAGTTTCTCCTTAGGAAACATTTTTCCTCGTTCAGTGAATATACAAATCACCATCGTGACTTTTTGATAAAATCAGAATAAATTCAGAAATCAGATTTGATATTTTTGATCCTGAGGTTTTTGAAAATTTAGCCAACATTACTATATTACAGTATTATTTATAGTCTTATTCTCTTAGAAAAAATTATATATTGTATTATATATTGAAAGACTACTACATCTATTTAAGGAAGTAATTTATCTATGTTTGTTTGTTCTTTAGGAAAACAAGTCAGAATAAATCATCATGTTCCATATTTGATTAACTTGGAAATTAAACAGCTAATTTCCTGAAAATGGTCGTTTTCTTTTCCAGAGTGTGAATCATCTCAAATTACATCAGGGAAGAAGAATATGGCAAGAAAGATTTTATTTACTCAAGTGATGATTTTTCCATGTATACAGAATGAAATATCTTAAAGTTTTCTATGTGAAATTTATTAAAATTAAATTCTAAAGATGGATTGGCTTTATTTAAATCTCTCCCATTCTCTCTGTGTCTGATCGTAGTAATTCTTGGCCAATCATTAAAATTATTGCACTTATTCTCTATGTTTCTCACGAGTTGGCATAATTCATTTAAATTCAGAATTCTCAACCTTTTTCTTCACTCTAATTTCGCTACAAAACTTTGTTAAACAAATTTAATTGATGAGGTATTTGGTGACATTTGAAATTTTGGGTAATTTTCCATCGTGATAATTCGGTTTCCCACGATAATGACTCATCCGGTCATTTCATTGTGACTTGTCTTTCTGACTATCTAGAAGAAGAGTATTGAGTAACATTTTTTCCAGAATCAACATACCGGGTTGAATACAAAAATGAAAGATGAATTGGAAATGAGTCAAAAACACAATTTGCCGAAAATCTCTTTAATCAAAATGTTCAAAAATATTGATTCTTTTCAATTTTAATGATATCTAATAAGTTGAAACAAAAAGAGTGCTTAATCATCTTCCTGATTGGTACCAAATTTGTTTAGAAGAATAAAATCTTTGGTCAAGTTGGAGTCCCATTATAAGTAATTACTTATCGCACAACCTAATACTCAGCTGTCTCGAATGCATTTATTTGAGCAAGCAGTAATTTTGAAAATTTCATCATTCGTTAAGCAATTTGCTAATCAAGCAATTAAGCTAATGCTATCTCGATGAATTTAGGAATTCATAAATTTTACAAAAATCTCATTAGGTATCAAAATTTCCTAAGATTTTTCTGGTCACCGATTCAAAAGGTACAATTTCAAAGCTTTAAAAATGATCGAAAAATAGGAAGTAGACTTTCGCACGTAAATGGACTGTTTTCTAAACTCCTCATGACCATTTTCGGTCTTCTTATCTATTGGGTATCCTGAATCATCTCACAACTTGAAAATACCAATAAAATTTCAACTCAAAGTTTAGAAAAATTTCTAAATTTAATGTCTCCTAATTTTTCCAAAAGAATTATTTTTTTTCTTCTTAAATCAGTGAACCTTTTGAATCGGTGACGAAAAATTTTTAGGAAACTTTAATTTCGTAATCTTGGACTCTATGGATTTGGTTTTGGCTTTTGCTTACATGAATAAAAAGGAAAATATCATCTAAAATAAATTCTAGGGTTCAATATAGATTGTTACATCCTTTATGTTATCCGTGAATATTAAAATGAACGAATAGCTATTTATACGAGTCAGCATTGTTGTTGATTAAAATATAGTTTTCTCTCCTTTTTCCGATAAATATTACTATAAAATTTGCTTGATTTTATCTACTTCACGTGGAATTATAAAAATTTTCTTCCCTTCTCTTCTGACAAAATACTTTTTTTCTTATCAAATTTCTCAAGAAGATGCAGCCTAGACATTAAAAAAAGTGTATTTCATTAACGATTCAGAGATTTAACCTTCAAATTCTAATACAATCTAAATAAAACTAGTCTATAAAACTTAGGTAATAAGAGTTTTGAGAAAGCCAAAATTATTCGGTTTCATTGACTAATCCCAATTTTGTGATATTTATTTTACTCAGTTGATTTCTTGTTAATACAAATTTGAGAATTCAGATGGAAAAACAATTTATAACCAAAATAATGAAACGAACAATGTTGAGAAGAAGAGTCGATTTTCATTGGTTGGTGGAATGGAGCAATATTATAATATTGGCAAACCGGTTTAGTGTTATAAATAATCTAGAAAGGGCATTGAGGATAACTTGCCTCATCATGTGTGCAATTGACTGTACGCTGATTACAAAAATTCAGTTATTTAAACGCAGTTACTCTGATATCAGGAGATATAGATCAAAACTAGTTTTGACTATCTCTGAAGCTTTAGCAGGTAGGGTTCAGACGATTGTAAACTAACTGTTGAATCATAGACAATATATCTAGAAAGAATTAAATTTTTTTAATCTCCATATTTTTCTTAGCTTAGGAATATTTTGAAAGAATTTATTCCAAAAATTTCGGCTAATCATACTCGACTAGAATCTGTTGTCAGACCTTTTTGCCAAAATTACATTTTATTTCCTTAGCTTCTAGTTTTCTCCACTAATATTCAATTTTAAATAACTGACCTCTCTTTCTCTCTGAAACACAATCGATTATTATTCTATTGGCTTCATAGCTGATATTGATTTCGTAATAAATGAAATACACTTGACAAGGTATCAAATCCTCTTCTAATCTCCATCTATTGAGAAGAAAATGAAGGAAGCAATTTCTTTAAACAAATGAAAAATGAGATTTCAGTTCTAAAAGCAATGTACTTTGTTACAATTTCAAAATGATTGCATTTTTCTTTCAATAAAAAATTCATAGGTGAGAAAAACTTTTAGGTTATCTCTTACGACATACTCGTCAATGTAAGCTATGCCATAGTAGAATAGATGAATTTTGCTGGCTTCCGGTTGACAAGATTTTGATAGGTAAATTCCTATTTCCAAGATTTACAAGTTGTGGCCTACGCTAAGAATCACGTGGTACCAATCAATCTTTTTAATGGCAAACCATTAGAAATATATGTTTCCTAAATTTCATATTAGAAATGTTTCTAAATTTTCTTGTTAAAACTTGTGATAGAATCTTTTTTGTATAGCTCAAGAAATTAAGTACACCTAATTAATATGAAGATGGGAATTTATGATTTTTACAAAATTTTAATTTTTTTCATCAAGAAATCGAATTTGATCAAGATTTTTTGGAATCTTGATCGTAGGTTCCACTTTCAGGATCTGAAGAAAAAAATTTGAAAAAAATCAAATTTTACGAAAGTTATGGCATATTTCAAATCTAGCGATGGCGCCGGATTCCCATTTTTTTGAACTTTGAGTTGATAATTTTTGTTGATTTAAAAGTCAGAGAGTGATCAAAAGTTGATTTTTAGGATCCCGATTAGTCAAAGAAGCCGATTATGACCATGAAAATTTCAATTGACTCGCCAATCACCAGGCATCTTGAATCATCAAAATTTCATCGATTTTCAAGTAGTGAAAATGTTCAAAAAATCAAAATTTGATTTTGACACGATTATGGGGGGATTCTCAAAACCAGATTCAGCATATTTAATTTCTTTGACAAATTGTTATTTTAAGAATCAACTTTTGATCACTCTCTCACATTGAAATCAAAATTATAAACTCAAAGTTCAAAAAAATGGGAATCCGGCGCCATCGCTAGATTTGAAATATGCCATAACTTTCGTAAAATTTGATTTTTTTCAAATTTTTTTCTTCAGATCCTGAAAGTGGAACCTACGATCAAGATTCCAAAAAATCTTGATCAAATTCGATTTCTTGATGAAAAAAATTAAAATTTTGTAAAAATCATAAATTCCCATCTTCATATTAATTAGCTTTATAAAAACAGAATTTTATTAGGTCAGGAAAAATGATATAAAATATCGCAGCATAATTTGAACTATTATCATTTTTATTGATAACTTTCAGTTTTTTTCATCTTGATGAGTAATTAAAATGACTTAATTGATTCTGATTGGTTCATTCTATGCCAGTCAGGCTATAACTGTTTAGCGTACAACGTATGCCATACGTAAAATGCAGATATTCTTGGATTTTCTGACCAATATGATTCATTTTTACGTGTTAATTTACTTGTTAATTTGATTTGAAATTCATTTAATGAAGAATCACTTGTCACAAAAAATAGATTTACTCTACTTATGGGTACGATACAAAGTCCAATAGATCTCAAAGCATACATATGTTCCCTAATCTAGATTTATCCCCATAAAGTTTTAGTTATCTTGAAAAACATATTCATACTTAGCCTAATTTTTAATCCTGCGTGTGAATAAATATTGTTTTCTACAATGAATAAAATATGAAGAATTATTGTTTTTGAGTATTGAGTACTTTTTATGATGCTGTTATTAATACAGTCGCGCGGTATGTTTAGAATATTCTTCATAATTGGTATCATAATTCTCATCAAATGTATCAGATATCTGTCCCAATTTATAATTCATTAATATTCCAGGGAATTCACCAAGTATTCCAAACTCCTCTTGTATCCATTGCTCTTGCGTGTGAAAAGTATCGGAGAATCAATGAAGGATAAGTAAGCCTCACTAATTTTACATTCTTTAAATTTCTTTCGAGTATAAATATATTAGACTTGATTGCTATGATTTTTTACAAAACAGCCTATTTTTTCATCAAGAAAACAAATTATTACGAAGATTTTTAAATCATGTAGCCAATTTTTAGTGTATTTTAAAAATTATTATTAACCCTTTCGATAACGAAGCACAACGAAGAAATTTTCAAGTTTGATTCTTTCACAGAATTACTTAAAATGTTATGATAAAATACATTTTCTATGACGAAATTTTAGGAAAATGTTTTCTTTCACATGATTTCATTAGAGTCTTTTTTTTGAATTTCCTATCTACTGGTGAGTAATTTGAAATGCAATTTTGCTAGTAAGAGGATTTGAAAATTAATTCTTACAAACACACAGTTAACTCTCTCGATAGCACGACCAAAAGGAATAGAGCTATCAAGTTATTTTTTTCGAAACAACACTCTCTATGTTATTGTGATAAATTTTTCTTCGATCGTTTTCTTGTCTCGTGTTTCTGGCTGATCTTGATCAGGTTGTATACGAAGTATCGGTATTCAATGAGCTAGAAAAATTCAAAATCCAATATTATATTACTTGTAAGCAACTAAATTATTGATCAACTTTCGTGATATTTAAAACAGTTATTCATAGATCTTATACATAAAATTTATTTACAGATAGTAAAAAAATAATAACTTTTCTTTTTACAAATAACACAAGTTCTTCTGTCTTTATCAAGTTCCACTCTTAAAGGAAGGTGGCCTGAATCAGCTTCAATACTTTCATTCGAAAGATTCCACCTTATCTCCGCATGATTTTCTTGGAGGCTTCAAAACATCATCTGTTTTTAAATATCTCTTCCTCGATTGAGCTTTTGCATCTTCCACCAACTCATCATTCAATCTAAGTTGTAATGTCATAAGATCCATTCTCTTTTATAAAGTAGCCAAGAGTTTAATAACTAAAGAATTAAGAATCCATTTGATTATCGAAATATACCAACAATTTGTGTTTGTGTTCGATTGTGTACATAACTTCAGAAAGATCCACAGCTCCCATACCTTTATTGTAATTATGAACAATGAAGGACATCGTGACATTTTCAATTTTCTTTGATTTTGAGTTCCATCTTTTTATTATTGAAGTAGGCTCACTGGAAGCAAATGTTGAAGTCAAAGTCACAGCTCAATTGTCTAACGATTTTAAACTAAATAATCTGTCTTCTCCGAGGTAAAGATACTTTACAATATAATATTGACCACTATATTATTAACCTTATCATGTTTTTTCTCTGTAATAGAGTCCAATATGTAGATTTTAATAACACCACCAGTAGTTTAGAACGCATCAACTCAGACGTTCCCCAAGGTTCCACTATTGGTCCCCTTCTCTTTAATATTTGCTTCGCTGATATTCAGCTCCCAGAGGGTACTGAGGGTGCCCTCTTTAAATTTGCAGACGATCTAAAGTTCGTCTTCAAGCTGAAAAATTCCCTTGATATTATTAAAATAAATCATAACCTCTCCCTTCTTAAAGATTCAATCGAGACCATGGGGCTCTATATTAATAGAGATAAATGCAAAATTTTGCTCCCATCGGGTCTCCCTGCAACCCTCCTTGAATCTCTTCTACTTCCTGGAGAAATTGTCTCCTTCACTTCAGATCTAGGTTTCGGTATTAACTCTAAGCTAAAAAAAATTAACCCTCGCTCTAACCTGCCAAAAATAAACTCCATGATCATGGCCATTCTTAAATTTTCGAAATCTCTATCCTTAAGAATAAAGGCGTATAAGTCATTAGTGCTCACACACTTTGACTATATCTCACCCTTTTTAATTAACTTAACTAGTGACCAGGCTAGATATATCGAAAGAATTCAAAGTAGATTTCTTTATTCTCTCTACCCTGAACTTAATTCATAGAATGCTCACATTTCGGCGTCTGGCCTCAATCCTTTATGGGTCCGTCGTTACGCTTTCATCATAAAAAAATTCTCTGATTCTTCGATCAGAATTGAAAGGTCTTTCAATCTAAGAAATATGTCATATGAAAATAACTACTTACTCTCTACCTATAATAAACTTAACGATAAATATGAATTATCTAATTGTGACAACCTAAACTCGATTAAAAATATTATGAAACATATTCGATCTAAAATCGACTACACCTACACTCTCCCCTATATCCTGATCTTCATTAAGTAGAAACTACCAAGTGCTATTCGATTAAACTTTTCAGATTTACATCCAACACTAAACCATCGAAGATGTTTTACTCCAAATGCTATGAATTCCTCTTTCAAGCAAAGACTTCTGCAACTGAATACTTGTAAAATAATTGTCGAAGCATACAATGTGATCCGCATTTTCAGGTAAATTTTCACATACCTTCAATACGTAATCTCCTGACGAAATACCGCAACTATTTTCCGTCATAAATGAAAAAATCATACATGAATCCATCTTTCCTATTTCTAGAAAATACTTTGATGCCCCATTTTGTTGTCTTACATGGTAAATAAATACTGTTTCAACCGTGATCTGCATTTGAAGGGAATTATTCGTTCGCCAATGGATTGAGTTTGTGATTGGACAGAGTACAATTGAGTCGAAATGTTCTAATCAATGAAATTTATATTTCGTTTTATAATTTATGGTTACAATGAAATTAATTTTTATTGTAATACATCATTTAAGTTAGGATTTAATCAGATTTAAATTTGCGAGGTCGTATACGACCTCCGGTGTCAAGAGAGTTAATATCTAAGTTTTTTTGATATCAGGTCTCAAACGATATTTATCAAGTTTGCGCCAAATTCCTATTTTTTCAAATTTTATTGAAATTCAAATTAAGATGGTGGTAAAAAAAGTCTCTCAAGGTCGAAATAAGACAAGGTAAAAGAGTATTACCATTTAATTTTAGAGGAATTCAGTGGTCTCGAGGAATTTTGAATTATCTAAATTTCTTTGATTCACATGTAGTTAAAATGATCAAGGAACCGAAATTATACTTCGCAAAGGAAAATAAAGTGAATCATTAGAGATCAGATTCAACATATTTATTTCCTTTCTCATCTCCGTTTCAAAAAATGGGATTTTAGCCCCAAATCGAAATTTTAAAAGTCAAAAATTTTTCTTAAAAATATTTTTTCTTCATACGGTAAATTTTTTTCATTTCATCGCTGAAATAAGTATAGAAATATTCTAAAGGTTTTTCAGGGATATTTGTTTCTCTTTCTGGCTTGTGAAGTCAAGAACTATCTTGGGATGACGTACATTTAACTCGTTCTCCATACTTCTGGTTACCATTAGGTCGTATACGACCTGTAATATAATAAGAGATAACTCCGACCTAACCAATCAGAGATGGTTGATTCGAAATATGAGTTATTACAAGATTATAATTATGCTCATAACTTTACTCGTTTCTTGGGTAATTTTCATTGAAGATAATTAGTCCTAATTATACTTAGCAATAATAGTTTCCAAGTAAAAACTTCAACCTGTGATAAAAGACGCTAATTAATTTTGAGAGAGAGAAAATCATACACCATTAAGAAGGTAAAATTATTAAAATTAAAGCTATTAAAAAATCTAATTCATAAGTTTATAGATTAACAATTTAATCAAGAAAAGGAGGTCGTATACGACCTTTGGTAACGAGGAGGTTGAATATTTTTCAATTGATCATTCTTCCTTGAAAATTATTCGTGGTCTAACATGATTTATTTATTTATGTTCTATCATTTCATAAGATTTTTGAGAAATAAATTCTGTCCAATGATTATCAAGGAGGTAGAGTCTTTAACTCCTATATCTAGCGCTCCAAGCTTTTTTTTTTCTTTGAAATTATACATTTATTAAATTTAAAAGAAAATCATTATTATAAAGAAATTATTACAAAATTAGTTTTTTGAAAAGTTAAAATAACAGATCGACCTCGTCATTGGGAAATCTGCAGTGTTGGCTCATAAATAGTCAAACTTCACTATTTCCTCTACTTAAGTTAGGAGCAGTCGAAAGAAAATATCAAATTTTTAACTTGCGAAAATATACCAAATTTAACTGACTTTACTTGAATCAGAACAAATTAGGAAACTAAAGCTGTTCTCAATAAATTGATATCGAAGTGTGAGAGTTAACTAAAGTATTTTATTCAGGTTCACCATTAGACAGCGAAAAAAATATGGTAGATGAGATTTTAGTAAATACCCTATTATCGTGTGAAAGTCTATTTCCTATTTTTCAACCTTTTTTACTGTTTAAAAATTAATAATGACTCTAGATCAGTTTGAATTCACCATCTATCAGATATTTAATATAAAATAATCCGTTTTCTTGTCTAATGATGATCTGGAAAATGAAATAAATATTTTATTATCTTGATGAATATATTGAGATTTTGCAAAAGCCCTTTACGTTTTGTTAAAAAGATTTTTCTAATCAGAACTTCTTCTTTCTAGAACCACAAATGTCTACTCGATGAATTTGTTTGGAACCAATGCTCAAATTCTCGAATATTTCCTTTTCGCTATGGAAATAAGTCGAGGACAAGAAAAGGAGAAACGTGCACTACCTCCACCTACCTCAGTTAGCTGGACATTTAGCCAATTTAACAATGAACTTTACTTCACACTTGGCATTGACGAGAAAGATGTCACAGATAAACTCACATTCTGCTCTAAGGCCAATCGATGTCGGTTTGAAGATTTCTCAAAGTTTCTACTATCCGAGGCTGGCTACTTTCGGCATTTCGATACATCCGTCTTTCGTTCGATTAACTCTGGCTCTCAATCTGTCCAACGTCAGATATACTCAAACTTATGTCTCTAGTTTATGCAAATGTCTGTCCGGCCAACTGATTATTTCTTTATTATATAAATACATGTGAAAAGAGAACTTGTACATAGAAACTAATTGAATTATGAACTTTATTTATTTAAAAATAAATAATTTACAAATTATCTTGTTAAAAAAGCATACTTTTTGCCATTCATTGAGATTCTCGATTATGATGATCTTAGTTTGAAATTCATCGTTAAATTGGACTTGCAACAACAATTATTGCAGTTTCCTTGGTCGGCTATGTACCCTGTGTCATTGGAGATGAATCTATAAGGCATTTTTATGCTTTGGACTATGATGTTTTTGTGATTCTCTCGGCTAATTATCTTTCTGTAAATAGTATCACTGGCGAATCCTAATTAGAACGCGTCTAAATTTACCACCAGGATATAATATGAATCTCCTTAAATTTGTTTAATTTTAAAAATCTTGGAGATTTCGTTGATTACTTCATTTAAGATCATAATTTTCAATGATCATTTGATCCGGATCAATTTTTTTCATAAAATTCAGAAATCAAATCAGAAATATCCCCAAAATTTTTTTTTCTTTGAAGTTGCACATTTATTGAATAATAAAAGCATGAAAATATTATACTCAGAAATAGATGGTGCTCACAAGATTTAAAGTTAGACCTCATCCTAGGCCAGTTGGCAGAGCAGGATCATAGTTATCAAACTTGACCAATTCCTCTACTTAGTTTAGACGCATCGGTTCTGAAGGATGCTGAAATTCCATGATATTTTCAAGTGAATATTCGATCGATTCAAATTTTGATCTCATATTTCAGTAAGTAATCAATCAAATAAGTCTTGAAAGATCCTAACTTATTTCTTGAAAATATCAGCGATTTTCATTCTCGGCTTAGCACATTATATTTTGTATCAGTTCGATCTGAATCTAGTTATATAATTTTTAATCAGTTTTTGAGACTTTATTCAATTTGCAATCTAATTTTTCTGCAGAAAAAAAATCAAGGAATTATTCAGCTACTTTTGGAATGGGTCCAATGCCTATTCAGGTATTTTTTAATTTAACTATCGAATTCTACTGGAGTAAAAACTAAATGTTCATTTTTTCTCACAAAAATCATTATCAATAATATTCACATTGTAAGCCACTTTAAAAGTTAAACATGTCTACTGCAGAGTATATAATCCAAATGATCTTGTTTATTGAACTATAATAATTAGACTAAATGATCAAAATAGAACAAGGAAATAGGAATGTACTTGAGTTATTAATGTTCCCAGTTATTTAAATGGTAATTAATAACAATTCCAAAAATTACCCGTATTTAGCTTTAGAAATCTTTTCGCTTAGTGTGGGCAATATATTTCTTAACTGTAGCAGTGATATTTTTTTGTTTTTACCCATATAATTCTTACGAAGTAATGAAATGATTTCAGTCTTACATTGACAATTCTTGTTAGCCCTCAATCAAGTTTGTTTAAAGATTGTATCGTATTTTAGTGTGGAATATACCTAAAGAGAAACTTTTATTTCATCCAAAAGGAATACCAAACATTTGAACTAAAACAAATCACAGTCGGAAGAAGAAATCTCGATGATTAGAATTAAAAAGAGTGAGTCTAGTTGTGATGGATTGATTTCCTTATAGATCTTATGCTGATAAGTTTGGTTATCACCTTGAAGATAATATCATGTCAGGGTTCGCCTATAACTACACATGCCACAACTACAAAAGTAACAGGAACAACCGGTACTACTGTCACTGGTGTCAGTACAACTCATGTTACAACAACCATATCACCAGCGGAACAATTGCTCATCGACTTGGGTGCAGATTCAATAAACTTTAAGAAATTACAAGACACTATTAATGGAGGTAATTTCCTACTGTAATCATGACTTATTTTCTTAATAAAGTTCCAGCCGCACCTGCTGCTCCTGCTGCAGCACCTGCTGCACCAAAGAAACAATTATCTATTAATCAGCCAAATGCTCAAATGAGCCAGCAAGAAATTGAAAGGGCTGCAGCTGAAAAAAAGATCCAAGAAATAGCTGACAATATGGCTGAAATTGAAAAGTTAAACTTGATGAATTCCCCATCAGTGCCGAAGGCAAAGCCTGCTACTAATTCTGGTCCAGCTGCTCAATCAAAAGCATTGCCGTCACCTTCTTCATCTTCTTCGGATGACTCTTCATCAAATAATGCTAAAGTCATTGGCAGTGCTGTCGGAGGATCTTTGGCCGGTGTTGCTTTGATTGTTGGTGCAGTTTTCGCCATAGTACATTCCAAAAAGTAATGATACCAATTGTTTAAATTTTTCCAGAATTTGAATGACTTTTTTCGAATATTTAGAAAGAGAAACGATAAAATCTCCGAGGAAACAGTGAAAAATGACATTGCCGATGAAAGTAATTACGGTGGTATCGATGAGGATCTCGAGTAAAACAGATCAAAAAGACTTTGAATTGAATAAGCATGAATTTAATTTACTCAAGTAACCAGTTTTACTCTTGCCTTTTTTTGGAAATTTCTCTCTCCCCTTCTAACAAACAAAACTCATAATTTTTGAAATGTGAAATGAATTTCTCAGGCTAGCCATTTCCCCTGTGAAATATTATTTCATCTCCCGTTATTGTTTTATTCACTATTTTCACAGAGGGGAAAAAATTCAATCGAAACTTGAGGCAGTTTCGTTCATGCAATAATAGTAAAAATAATAATAAAAAGTACATGAACAATGAGGCAGAATAAATGGAAAAAATCCTATTATCTAATGAGGCATACGTGAAAAAAATGGGATAGCATATTGTATCGAATTTTAATCGAATCAAAGTTTCCCTAACAAAAACCTTGTGATGAACGACAAAATCTGAGACTTGAAAAAAAACTGTTACTATATTTATAATTATTTGATGATGATATAATAATAATTATTATAATTACTGCTATAATAAACATTGAAGATTTTATAATTGATGAAAGAAAAATTCAACTCTTTCGACCTCTTAAATGAGATCAAAAATAAATGAAATGATCGATGGAGAAATAAATATGGAATTTGGGTTTTACACAGTCCTATGCACGTATAATTTTCAACTGTTCAAAATTTAAGGCTAACTTTTTAAGGCGTGTATCATATTTTTTTCGATCATCTACGAAAAAATGGAGTTATAGAAATGATCAAGATCTTATTCTAAATTTTATCGTGTCAATTTAGTCAATAGTGAGATGTAGCTTCTCAAAAGAAGTGAAATGATATTGTTTATTCGAAGGTGTGGAAAAATTTTCATATCTGCAAATTAAATTAACTGAAATTAGATTTAGTAAAATTTTTATCCTGTTAATTTTAATACAAGATCATTTCAGCGAGGTGTTGGGTGTTTTGAGCCTAGTCACCGAAGTTATCATTGTAAGAATTAAGAAGTCATTTTTTCTATTACAACCAGTTCATGAATAGATTTCGGATCATATTTTTAACGAAAAATTCAATATTTTTCTCCAGAAGGCAGAAAAAGATACGTTTTTGAGTAGTAGGTTGTGGAAATTTCCGTAAAAAGTTCAATCTGGCCATTTTTTGAATTTCGAAAATGCATCAAAATTTTCATCGATTCTGAAGATTTGAAGCAGTTATGTGCTGATATTTGGGATCAACATATTACAAATTCGAGTAGAGAAGTTTACAGAAATTCGAAAAACGGTCTAATTGAATTTTTGTTGGAAATTTTTTTCATTTCCATAATTTATTGACTCATTTTATTATGAAATTCAAAAAATTATTAATTACGAATTATGAATTAAAATTATTTTTTCCTGACTTTCCGGAGAAATATATTTTTGTAAAAATAGTTAATTCTCGTCTTCATGTCAACTAGCTTTACTTCACGTCGTGCATCATTTGTAATTTTAAAAATTTATTTTTACACAACTCATTCAAAAGTGAATTTGTAGCAAAAAAAATTATATGGTGAAATGAATTGGAGAAAACAACTATTTTTATGAAGGTCAACTTCAAAGGTGATGGGTTCAGTAATGAATCATTACTAATGATATTAGAAGAAGGCTAAATGATCTCATCAATCAACATTATAATAACATACAATTGAAAATTGTATTTAAAACTCAGAGATTATTTAGTTTGATTAATAAGGATTTGCTGAAGCCAGAGGAGAAAACTCTATTAGTTTACAAATTCCAATATGATTGTGGAGCCTCATATATAGGTAGAACTATCAGGAAATTATCTACACGAGCGGAGGATCATCTGAAGAAGGATACTGCGGTTACTAGGCACCTTAGACAAGAAGATCATACAGCTTCAGTTTCTAATTTTTCCGTTTTATACAAAAACCCCAATGACGACAGCATAGATGTATGGGTGAAAGAAAAATTTCTTATTAACCTATATAAACCTAATCTATGTGTTCAAAAAAACTATTCCTATAATCTTCAATTACCTTGGCCAATGTAAGCTTTTTCACTTTTCTCTCCACTGTTGCTATTTATTGGAGAGTTTTGGTGTTTTTTCAGCTTGCATTTTATTCTTATTTTCTTTGACTTTTACTATTTCTTTCATGATTTGTAAATTATTATTTTGAATGAACTTTTAACTTATATCATTTTTGAAGAATTACCACTGATGATACTTCAAGAAATGTACATTTGGTTTAAATATATTTTCCTCCAATTTTTCTAAAAAAAAATTTAGCAGATCCTTACGAAGTACAAATATTCAGTTCAAATCAGCTACAGCAACAGAATTTCACCACGTCCCAACGTCCACTTAAACTTTACCCGTGATTCCAACAAATCTATGATTATCTTTTATTGTGGTTGAGAAAACTCAATCACTTTTGCATATTATGAGATAATAAAACCTTTTATTATCTAACCAGAAGGATCAAAATTTGAAATATATATCATCAGAGTTATCTCATCTGTATCTGATTGAGTTGTCATTGGTTTCGTTATAATCATAAAAATCATTGGTTTAAATCCAGATCTTTCTTCAAAAAGGAACTTCAAATTCCAAATAACTATATTAGGTAAATTTTTGTTTTTAAAAGTATTTTAGACACTCAATTAACATTTTTATTAGTTTGAATCTTTTATCATCTGTAATTCGATACGGAGAAATCCCACAACTTTTCTTAGAAAAAAGACTCAGCGTGTATCTAGTTTATAAGATTGTAAAATAAATCCAAGCATATATGGGAGGCGTTTCGACTTCTACCATAAATTAGTTATAACTAGGGCCTCAAACTGAAAAATAAGAAGAAATAGTACTTTGAAGAAAAAAGATTAACTGAAAGCCAGTTAAACTTGTTACTCGGTTTCAAAATTATCTGATAGTCTCATGAATCCCGGGAATCTTGTTACTAATAACAAGTTTAACTGACTAATTTTTTGACTTTCAGAATTTAGAAACAAAAATCCCTCAGTTTATTCATAAGTTATGAATCATAACACCCCTGGGATTTTTTCAGAATCTCTTTTCAAAAGTGTTACACATCAATAGAACCTTAAAAGCTTTACAAAAGATGATACCGCTAGAAATGAAAACTATACCTGTGTGATATTATCTAGAATTTTAACCTCAAACTTCATATTCATTTTCAATCCATACGAAATTTATTAACTAATCAGTTTATCAAATTTCATTTATAAACTAAACTTTTACCAAATCTTTGGGATCTAGTAAATTTTTCAAAATAATCCTTCGAGTTTTTCTCCTATTTATAGTTAGTTGTTTGTTTGAAAAGTAATCAAATACAGCTTTATCATAAAAATTTATTCATTCGTACAATTTGAATGACACCTGTGACACCTTGAATTGCACAAACGGCCTTCTTTTCTGCATTTACATTTTAATGTATCTCATTTTGTTTTGCAGTCACACTTGAAGAAGCCTTGGTCATTTACAAATGAATGGAGACTTTTCATTCTTTGTACTAAATAAATAAGTTCAGGAACTTCCTCGATTAACAAGAAATTTTCATCGACCCTAGTCAGTTAATTTGCTGAATAAAGACCTTCAATTATTCCTGTCTTAGTTCCGACCTTGTAGAAAATTTCTATAACTTCAAGTATTACACACAATAGCTTTTGAAATCGAGTTTTGATCCGATACTTTCACTAAAACATTTTCTCCAACATTGAATGTCCTTTTGGTTTGCAAAAGTATCTTGGCTTGGTTCTCTAGATGGCCTATGACTATTTCCTGATTCAATTCTGATCTATTGTATGTCTCATTGGATGCGTCACAAGATGATAGTACTTGGAATTAAAATTTATTATATTTGAAGGTTCTATTGATGTGTAACACTTTTGAAAAGAGATTCTGAAAAAATCCCAGGGGTTTTATGATTCATAACTTATGAATAAACTGAGTGATTTTTCTTTCTAAATTCTGAAAGTCAAAAAATTAGTCAGTTAAACTTGTTATTAGTAACAAGATTCCCGGGATTCATGAGACTATCAGATAATTTTGAAACCGAGTAACAAGTTTAACTGGCTTTCAGTTAATCTTGTTACTAGTCTTGAGACTATCAAGAGTAACAAGATTACCGCTAACATATACATTGTATAGCCTATCAGATTTCGTTTACTAAAGTTTTATATATGTATATTTCGAATATACCATGCATATACGGATAAATTAGCGTGAATTTCAAGAACTTAATGTTCACTCAGTTTTAGAACCGACTGTATTTTCACTAAAATTCTATTAATACAAATTAGGAAATATCAAAAAGGCTCTTTTATATTTCTATTTATTTTCATTTTTGGGGAAAATTATTAAGTATAGAGCAGTTTTTAGTTGAGTTTGGAGTCTCAATGAGATTTGCATATCGAACATTGATTCAGGCCATTTGAGCTCGATTGAAGATCCATCAAGTTTTCTTGAATAAATGTTTGGGAAATCATTCTTTATTAGATTCTCTTATTATTGTGACTTTTTTCGTACAGTAACCTTTCATTTTGTCGAAAATCAGCTTCGAATCGCCGAATAGATGTGAAATCATTGAATTCGTAAAGAGAAGTTCAACGTCCTTAATTGCAATAACTTTTCTCAAAAATGATCTTTTTGAGAATTTCAAAAACTTGACTAGTTCCAAATTCTACAGCGGATTCAAAATTTTCATTCGTTCTCAAATTCATTATGAATTTAAAAAATCACTATTTCGATCACTTTTTGAAGTTTAATGTCTGAGAATTTGTGAAGAATCAAAATATAATTCGTTATTTTTAGTTGAAATATCTTCATCTGGCCTTTAAAGTCTCAAAATCAGCGAATTTTTGATATTTTTTGGATTCATTTTGATTTCCCGTCTTAAATAACGACTATTAGTCATTGACTAATGGTAAAATCTGATTCGATTTTTGAAATCCTTACGAAAAATTATTAAATTCGACTCTTGATACGTCTTATTTTCTGATATCCATGAGTTTTGCAGTGCACTGTATCTATTCATCGTAATTAGTTCATCATCTGCAACAATTGCTCAATCTGATTGTACAATCACTCCAAATGTAGCGCAATTCAAATTCAGCTACTAATTGTAATTTATCTCCTCTTTTGATCTGAATATAGGCCGATTACTAGTTTCTTTTTTTCATAAACGGAAAAAGTAAATGGGAAAGAGATATCGGTGGAAGATCTTGACAAATACAACGACTCATGACATCATTCCACTTTTATAATTCTATATAAAGGATGTGATTTTTTTCACAACGTCAACATTGTTTCTTCTCCATCTTCTTCTTATTGATTTGCATTCATCTCTAGCATGTATGATTTAATTTGGACAAAGTGTGAATTTCCATTTTTCTGAAGATGGGAATTTTACGATCTGATAGTTTAATGACTTCCCAGAAACTCGAGAATCAAAAGTGTAGATATTTTGTGCTTACATTAAGCAATTAAATTATGATATTTGGACAAAATGGCAGAAATTCGTCATATTCAAGTAAATGTTAATCTTTAGTTACAACAGTGAATTCTCAACTTCAAATTATTCAAAATTAACGCCTAGTGTTTTTACACCTCAAAATGTATTGTAATAAAATGCATAGTGAATTGTTTGTACAGGTTGTTTCTTTCATAACTAATTCGAAATCATCGTCTAATCTTAAATGCTTTGAATCTTCGAAATCGATGAAAATGTTGGGCTCTAAAGCTAGTTGACATGAAGGTAAGAAATTAGCTATTTTACAAACAGCTCAATATTTTTCATCGGAAAGTCAGGAAAAAAATTATTTTTCGAATTCCATGACAAAATAAGCCAATAAGTTGGGAAAATTTTTAAAAATTTCCGAAAAAATTCAATCTGACCAAAATCAGGCCGTTTTTTGAATTTCAAAAATGCGCCAAATTTCCACTTTTTCAACTTTCGAATCCAAAATTTATTTCGATTACAAAGATTTGAAATCAGCATTAGATAAAAATTTCAAATTCGGCTGCAGAAATTCACAAAAATTCGTCATTATTGTGGGAAATCGAAAAATTAGAATTTATTGATTATCACGGAATTTAAGAATTAATTTATTTCCTGATTTTCCGGAGAAAAATATCTTTTGTAAGTTTTTTTGAAAAAATAGTCAATTCTCATCTTCATGTCACTTTGGTTTATATGGAGGAATTTCTGTAATTCAGACGCTAAAATTCTTGTTTTTATTAGGTCTACAAAAAAGGATAATTATGCAGAGGAATCACTTAAAAGGATTTATCACGAAAATTGATAAATTCTATGCTGCAGAAATGCCAAGTTTAATCAAATATTTAATTTGAAATTATTCAATATCTCCCATGATTTTATTAATAGTCAATCATGATTGATCTTTAATTAATCGCTATAATTATATAATGCATTTATCCCATTTATTTTTGATCTGTAATTAACCGAATTATTTTTGTCTCAGATTTTTATTAAAATTTAAGAAAATAAAAATGAAAGCTTACCATCATTCTCTAAGTTCAAGAGTTTAATCACCATTCACCATTCAATAGAAGTTTTGAAGGCGATTCTAATGATATACAACAATGGGAAGTGTTGTGAATAGATTGAAGGATTTTTCTATCTAAGAAATGTAAAAAGTCAAAAAACCAATTATTTTTCATGTGTTGAATTAAGTCATCTTTAACTTTGGCTATGCTATTAGTCATTTAGTAAGAAAGGCGATGCCTGAGAATATGAAGAGATTGAGCTCTATTTCGGGTATACTCTTCAGTCTTTACATGCCAAACATAAATACATCAATATTACAAAAAGAAATCTGATTGGTTAGCCTTTCATAGGTAGTAATAGTTTTTGAGAATACATAAGAATAGATAGAAATATGGGACCCCTCACATGAGTCATGCGAGGGGTGAAAATGTACAATTGTATGTGTGTAATCAAATAATTAATTTTGTTTATTTTTAAATTTATTTTATTTTATTTTTCAAATTTTTGAATGCAGTAAATATTCAAAAAATTTTGTTATTTGCAAATTATTTATTTCTTCAAGCCGACCATGAAGATTAAATTGTTTCTTGAATCACTTGAAAATACCTTGGATTTTTGTAGGAACGTACTACTTAGAAGTAGTGTGATTAATTTTCGTTAAAGTTTTAAAAAAATTTCAATGATATTGAATTGGATTCTTCCATCTGTCATCTAAATGCTCGATGTTTTAAATGTATTAGTCACTAAAACCGAAATTCATGAAAAATGTAGAAAAATTATTTGGGCCAAGTTGAATCTGATTTTAAGCTTATAAAAAGCCATTCTGATCAGAATTCAATTCCCTTCGATTGATCTAAAAATCTTTTTGAAGTTTTTAGTCGAAAATTTACACCAGGACCTCAATAGACTTCTTTCAAAGTGGAATGTCAAGTTATTTATTTCTGAAAAAATGTGAATATACAAAAATGAATAGAGGTGTATTTCTATACTTAAAAAATACCGTTCTCATCGGTATTTCAATCTAGGCGTCAGTTAGTGCAATAATGTTTCTCAACGATGATTAGACACTTGATCATCGATTAAACATGTGATGGATGTTCACCATTGGATCTATTTCACATTTTGAATTTTGAACAAAAGGAAAGATAAATCATTTTCCCCAGTTGGTCAGATGGAAAATTTATACAAATCTCTATTCAACTGCATATTACTGTAATACTGAACGTATAAAAAGATACATCTCTGATTTGAATAAAAATTATAAAAAGATTTTTGATTTATTATGCAATCTACACGGATTTCATTTTTCCACACAACACAGAATGCCTGGGAATCAGCAAATTTTTGAGAAAAGTAAAAAAAATTGAAAACACTTGAGAATTGACGTCTCTTTGCGTAGTAGGAATTGTGGAATGAGCAAAACATTATTTTATGATCCTGTTAATACTTTCTGTCTCCGAGATTTAATTCATTATTCATCAAGTGTACTCAAAAGGAATATTGAAATTGAATAGATTTTTTCTTACCTGATAACAGGTAAGAGCCAATTGTCAAACTACAATATTAATTTGGAACAATAAGGGTGTTTCGTTCAACTTGTTAAATCTTTATTCGTATAGCCTGAAATAAAGATCTTTATTCGTGAGAAAATTTTCTATGTCATCGGTGGCCCAGCTCAAAACCAATGTTAGGGCCTGTATTACCAGAGTATTCTGACAGTTTTTAGCATAAGCAGTTAATGCGGAAATTATTATTTCATGCTATACCGATAGGTAACCAATAGACTTGAGAATGTTTCTCCATTCATCTTTGAAAATCCTAATTTTTTCAAATAACCGTTCAATTTCAATGAACTGTATGTACGGAACCACTTATAACTTGAATATCCTGGATTTAACGTAGAATGATTTCTCTCTTCGTAAAAACAAACATCATTTGGATACTAAATTCTATGAGAATATTAAATAATAAGAGTTTTTGGGTGACAAAAAATTCACTTTGGTCGAGTTTTTGATAATACCAAAGTTTTGTTTCATCGTGAAATATGAAATCTAAAAAAAGGAAATTGGTAGCCTATATAATCTAAAAGAGTCTAATGAGAGTTTGAGTTTCTTAGATGTCAAACTAACTAGGAAGGAGGATGGGTCAATTCTAAGAAACATCTACAAGAAGAAGACTGATAATGGGAAATACCTCCATTTTGCCAGTTTTAGTCCTCTATCTCATAAAGTTGGCTTAGTAATTGGTCTAGGAAAGAGGATAAGAAGAAACGCTAGTCCAGAGGAATGGCCAAAAGAAATAGAAGAGTCAAAGTTACGTTTAAATGAAAATGGTTATCCCAACAGATTTGTTGACAAATTCATCAATATGTCTGATGATTTAGATGAAAGGGTCGACAGAGATGAAGGAGAAAAGACAACTATCTTCATGAAACTTAATTTTAAAGGTGATGGCTTCAGTAATGATGTAAGGAGACTACTGGTTAATCTTATTGATCAACATTATAATAATATACAATTGAAAATTGTATTTAAAACTCAAAGATTATTCAGTTTGATTCATAAGGATTTACTGAAACCGGAAGAAAAGACTCTTTTAATTTACAAATTCCAATGCGACTGTGGAGCTTCTTATATAGGACGTACGATTAGGAAATTATCAACCAGGTCAAACGATCACCTTAAGAATGATACGGCGGTGACCAGACATATCAAACAGGAAAACCACGAAGCTTCAATTTCTAATTTTTCAATCTTGTATAAAAATGCGGGGGATGACAGCACGGATTTTTGGGTGAAGGAGAAATTCTTCATCAATCACTTTAAGCCAAATCTGTGTGTTCAAAAAAACTACTCTTATAACCTTCAATTACCTTGGCCTAAGTGAGCTTTTTCACCTTTCTCTCCACTGTTGCTATTTATTGAAGAGTTTTGTTGTTTTTTTAGCTTACATTTATTCTAATTTTCTTCAACTTTTACTATACTTCCTTCAAAAATTGTAAAATATTATTTTCAATGAACTTTAAACTTTTATCATTATTTATGTGTCACTACTGATGAACCATAAAGAAATGTACATTTAGTGAATAAAAAT
>SSNU01000154.1:371506-397318 GCA_012064415.1 Gyrodactylus bullatarudis
AAACGAACAAAAACAAAGATTGAATCTATCTATTCTTTTTATTCTTTATTTTTTAACCGAACCAAGATGTATTACTCATATCATTATTATTTTAAACTTCTACGCTTTTGTACAAATTTTATCTTTAATTTCTTTTTACTTTTTTCAATACAGATTTATTTCTAACAAAAAAAACTTGAAGTCGATCCTTATATTATATTTGCCCGGTGTGGCGTAGAGGTATTTCTCTCTCCTCTCATTCGGACCCTCTTACTCTGGTTCCTAGGTTCAAACCCTCCCACACCAGGCAAATTGAAAACTCTTTCCCTGTTCTCTTATTTGTTCAATCATTAATCTTTATAATTCTGTATATAAATAAAAATATTCGATTTCAAAAAAAAATAATAATAAATATGTTACTCGACTGCAATATGTAAATTTCAATAACATTACCAGTAGTTTGAAACCCATTAATTCTGGTGTTCCTCAAGGTTCCACTATCGGCCCCCTTCTTTTCAATATTTGTTTCGCTGATATTCAGCTTCCTGAGGGTATTGAGGGTGCCCTCTTTAAATTTGCTGACGACCTTAAGTTCGTCTTCAGGGTTAAAAACTCCCTTGATATTTTAAAAATTAACAGAAACTTCTGCCTTCTCAAAGATTCACTTAAGGCAATGGGGCTCTATATTGATAGAGATAAATGCAAAATTATACTCCCATCTGGTCTCCCTGCAACCCTCCTTGAATCGCTTCTACTTCCTGGAGAAATTGTCTCCTTTAACTTTGATCTAGGTTTCGCTATCAACTCCAAGTTAAAAATTGATCCCTTTTCCAACCTCTCCAAAATTAATTCAACAATCTTCACTGTTCTAAAATTCTCTAAAACGCGACAACTAAGAATTAAGGCCTACAAATCCTTAGTTTTAAATAACTTTGACTATTAAGCTCCGCTACTCACGAACCTGACCCATACTCAGGCACGTGATTTAGAAAGAATTCAAGCCTCCTTCTTATACTGGGTTTACCCTGACCTTGATTCCTATAATGCTCGCATTTTGGTTTCAGGTCTGAACCCTCTATGGGTTAGAAGGTTGGCATTTATAGTAAAAAATTTTATTGAATCCTCTTCTATGATCGAGCATGTTTATTCCTTAAGAAGAGTAGTTTATGATGAACATTTCCTACTCTCAGCTTTTAACATGATTAAAGATAAATATGACATTATGAACTGTGATAATCTTCACTCTATAAAGACCATCATGAGTCATATTCGCTCTAAAATAGACTATTCTATTACTCTATTATATCCCGATCTTCACTAAAATTCCAGAATGATTATTGTAAAAATTTTTGAGATTAACATGCCAGTTACAATTTACAAACTGATTCAATTGTCTCATGTGCGATATTTTAAAGATCACTCATCTTGTTATGATTTTTCAAGAAAACTAGATTAACATTTTTATTTAATTTTTATATTTTCCATTGTACATATTAAATACTCTAATACAGATAATATTTCTAACAAAAAAAAATAAAAATTGAAAAATAAAAACTTGTAGATCTGTAAGAAATTCATAAATCATCTGGTTTATGAAGATAAGAATAGAGAAAGGGATATGGAATAATCTTATTTGGATCTAATGTGAGATATTACTAATTTTAGATTAGTAAGGTTCTCACAGTCAGCTAAATCGAATTTTGTGTAAATGGAGTTAAAAGCAGACAATAAAATTTATCATTAGGGAAATTATAGCTACTTTGGTTGAAGCCTTGAAACAGAGATAAGTGCATTATAAGAGTCAAGGTGAGAGTAAATGGAATGTAAGAATCCATATTGGATCCTTTCTATTTCCAAACATTGAGAGTTATTAATTTTAGTTAAAATTAAAAAGAGGAAGAATAAGTGATTTAATCTTACATTACAGGAGAGCGAGAATTTTTTTATAATGAATATATGTGACTTAATTCTAGGCAAATTAGACAATGGATCAATTTTTAACTTGGAGTTGATAGCGAAACCTAGATCAAAGGAGACAATTTCTCCAGGAAGTAGAAGAGATTCAAGGAGGGTTGCAGGGGGACCAGATGGGAGCATTATTAATCTCTATTAATATAGAGCCCCATGGCCTCAAGGGAATCTTTAAGAAGAAAGAAGTTGTGATTAATTTTAATAATGTCAAGAGCATTATTTACTTTAATGATGAATTTCAAATCATCCACATATTTTAAAAGGACACCCTGAATATCCTTTGGGAGCTGAATTTTAGCGAAACAAAGATTAAAAAGAAGAGGGCCGATAGTTGATCCTTGGGGAACCCCGGAATTAATATCAGCTCGTTTGCTAATGGTGGAGTTAAAAGAGACATATTGAGTTCTATTAGACAGGAAATACATATTTAAATTTATAACAAATGGATTGATTTTTAGATCAATGAGTTTTTGTTTAATAAATGAGAATTTCAGATTCTCAAAAGCCTTGTGCGCAATTTAGGAAGTTGCACAATTCTGGAAGATTTCATTCTCTTCCTATTTTGGTTGACCAATTTAGGAAGAATTTTTTTGGTGTATGCTAATTTGACCTTGGCAATACATCAAAAAACATGGCCCACACATTTTCTCTTTCTCTCTGCAAACTCCCCCCCCCCTTGTTCTTCAATGAGATCGTAGAAGTTCTTCCTGTCATCCATTTTTAATTTTTACATACTAAAATATTCTTTACTCTTATGTATTTGACTCAATAGCAGAAGACTTGTCTTATACATTTGTTCCTTTCAAGGTTTACATGTGTGTTTGAAAGTAGGGGGGGGGGGGGTAGAGAGAAAGAAAATAAGCCTACTTGTGTGCACAATGTCTTTTGATGTATAACAAAGGTCAAACTAGCATATACAAAAAATAATCTTCATAAATTGGTCGACCAAAATAGGAAGAGAGTGAAATCTTCCAGAATTGTGCAACTTCTTAAATTGGGTACAACATATATATCAAGGTAGTGACTAATTAAGAATGAATTTGTTTTTAGCATAGAAAGGGAAAAATCGAGGCAGTTAAGTAAATTACTCGAAGTTTTTTTGCGGGGGAGGAAACCATGTTGAGATGAATCGAGGAAGGGCACTGGTAATGATGACTTAATTTCTGAAGTTAAAAACCGGTCGATAATCGATAGAAAAATATTGAGAGATGAGAATAGTCAGAATAATTTTTTTGCTTCGGAATTGGAGTGATTTTGACAACGAGCCAATCCGGAGGAAGATAACATTCAAGGATACACCGGTTCAAGTAACCACATAGGTTTATCAAGAATGAGTTCGGGAGGGAATTTAGTAAGTTCAGTGAATTAAAATGAGCGTCTATTCTGTTAAGGTTCTTGCAGGAATTAATGAGGATTTTTAAATTATTTACAGTTAAAATCGTTTGAGAAGAATCAGTGGGGATTGAACTTATTGATTCATATGGAAATGGGTCATTTTTTGATCAATAAGTTCTGAACCAAAAATAATTGCGTTAAAACAACTGTTGATTCGTATTCACAAACCATAGGCTAGACAAAAGATTGATTGCGAGTCATGAAAAAAATTCTCTGGAAGTTTAAGGGCTAATTTAGCCTCTTTGAGCACAAATGTTTAGAAATTTGGAAATTGGAATGAAAAACGACCTAATTTCTGGCTGATTGAATTTTTCTCAGAAATTTTGTTTATTTTAACAACTCATGGGGAGGAAAATACTGAATTTTTTGTAAAAACAGTAAGTTTTCATCCTCAATGACAAGATTCTTCATGTCAATTAGGTTTACTTGGAGAGCTCCATATTTTTAAGCTCCTCAATTTATTTGACATCAAATGGGTAAATAAAATTCAAATTAATCCTACATCATTTTCCTCAACCACACCAATCTCCTTAGATTAGACAAAATATCTGTTCTGCAATATACTGAGCAGAAGTGATTTTATTTTATAGATAAAGTTTTAGGAAAAAAATATGAAATGTACTAATTTTAAGATAAACTTTAGTCTGCTCGAAATTAATTTTGAAGAAGTACCTCAACGATAACTGCAAAAAGTTATCTCTCCTTTTTAGACCCTCTAAAAAGATTATTTTGAGTAGTAAAGTAATGATCGAAATCAAATCAGTTATACTCACTGAGTATTACTCAGTATGAAGTTAAATCATTCACGCGAGCATTTACATTGACCATAATTTCTATCTCATCGTCTGTCAGTAGAATTGAGCTCATAGTAGGATCCTTCATCATGAATGTATCAATTTCAGAATCTGAAATTTCATCTGATTCCCTTGTAAGATCAGTTAAAACACGTTGGAGCTCATTTCTGAATCACTTTCGTTTTGTCTATTAATATGTTCCATTTGAAATTAATTGAATTTTTTTCAATTTTCGTTAAACAAATCATCGAAAAAGTTTTAAATATTTTGTTTAAATTATTTTAGACATCAGTTTTCCTACTATGATAATAGTACTATCATAAATTGGAATGTAAATTTATTAACCTTTTCTAGCTTCATTCCACTCGATTTTCAATGAACGGTTTTTGTATTAATTAACTCCTCGATATCTCTTCTCTAATATTGGATATTCGGTCAAGTAAATTACTCCAGTTTTTCTGGAAGAGCACCTATAATTTTTACAGAAATATTACCATAGATTGTATCTAATATGTCCTTTGAATCTCTTTTGGAAAGTGTGGATTCTTCAGTCATTTTCACTTACTAAGCGTGCAAATAAACTTGGTTTAGAAGTTTAACTCATGAACGATAATTCTGTCCGATTATAATCAAAATTATAACCACTCTGAAATAAATAACTTATTCTCGCTCAAAGTTCATAGAATCCCAGTTTCAATTAGCTTTACTTGATATACAGACAAGTATTCATCCAGTTCGTTTTTATTAGCTAAGATGAGATTGTTTTGAAATAAAGTTCTTTCTTAAATATGCGGAGTTTCAATTTTATTTTGATCAAATGATAATCGATGAACTGATAAATTGCTCTAGAGATTTTACGCAGATTCTGAATCTGATCTTGAAATTTTTTAACTGACCAAAGTTTCAGAGATTTTCAAAAAAACTTGGCTACTAAATTATGGAAATTCATAAATTACTTTACAACTGAGTATCATTAAATAGAAGAAGGAGTGAAAAAAAGTTAATCAAGTAAAAATTGTCAAAGCAATCGAAAAAAAATCTTTAGAGTTCTACTTTTGAATACTGAGACTTATTAAATTAATTATTCGACAGTTGAAATCCTTTCACAACTTAAATAAGCTTCTGGAAATTTCTTTAAAAATTATTTCTATAAGTTTACCAAAATCAATAACCTAAATTAATTGAAAAATATTTTTTTAGGTACACTTGTGGTTTTCCAGGGTTTGTAAAAAAAATAAAATGCTGATCTCAAATGTGCTTGAAATTCCATTGGGAAATAAAAAAGTTATACCATAAATTATCAAAATTGACATTTCCTATGAAAAAATGATCCCTTTTTAAATTAATTATTTAGCATTTAAGTAATTATTTTTCGTTAGCATTAAAAAGAGCGCAATATTCTACGTCGAATAGTACCTCTTGCGTCTGCAGATGTTTTTGTTTAGCTGCTCTAAGTCATTTTTCACTAAAAAATAGGTAAATTTGGTTGTATTTATTCGTCTTTCTGGTTCTCTAGACTGTAAACCAAAAATAAACCAATAAAATAAAAAGATGCAAAATTTTAGGATCTTTCGATTGGTGATATTTTCATCACTGTATCTTATTTCCTTCTATGCCAAATTAAGCATTTTGATCGATTAAACTTATACTTATCTATAGTAAAATTATAATTTAAACAGAAAGACTTATGGTTAACTAGAAATATTTCCAATGCTCAATCGACCTGTCCAGCATAGTGCAGCACCTATACTTATAAAGGTTAACTAGAAATATTTCGTTCGAGGTGCTAAGGTAATATATCCCAAAGGAACGTCTTATTTGGTAATGGATTAGCGCATGTCGCTGAATGTTACAGCTTACTAATGGATCCCACCGATACTAGTACTAAAGAAACTCACAAAGCATTTAGAAATAATCTATGTATGGTAGACATATACGCATGTTTCGTAGAACGAAATATTTCTAGTTAACCTTTGTAAGTATAGATGCTGTACTATTCATTAGTTAGAAAACCATAGGGGTACGCCACAGCATATTGAAGTAATCCGAGTTGCATGGAATGTTGGACGAGTCGGTTGAGCATTGGACTACAATGGGAGAGGTGTAATAGAAAAAAATTGAAAAACACTAATTTAATCAATGAAATAACACTCAAATGAAAAAAACTATACTTGACCCATTAGAAGAAGTTATTCTATTCATTCATATCGACTACTTTTAGATTGATTTCAAAAAATGTTGATAATCTAACTTTGTTATTTATTGCAGCTACTCATTTACAAGGGATTAGACAATGATGCAAACTTGACACTATCCCCTCATCATAGAAATATTGTCCCGGAAGGTGCTCTAGTCATGATACATGAAGCAGATACTTTTCCAATTTTTACCGAGTCTTATCTTGCAGATAAATACACTTCAATAAACATCCTTATACAGGAAAAGAAGCGATTCCAGTTCAAAGATAATCTCCGAAACGACCCAGAAATCGATGATTCAAATACAACACATGCTTCCTTTCGAATGCCCTGCATTGAGAAACGACCAAAGTTCAAGTATTTCTTCAAGGGAGCCAATATCTCTCGAGAATATGATGGAAATCATATTAATTGTATTCAGAGGAAAGTTCAACAGATCCTGGTTAAACACTGCAAATCACTCATGAAGACAATGCCAGTTGATGATGATCTCAAGGAATATCTTTTCATCGACAGAGTGGCCAACACAAAATGTTTAAAAGATGCATTTGGTGAAATCAACTCAAAGGAAAACCTGGAATTCAACAATCAGTGTAGAAGGAATCCATGTAGGAGTCGAAGCTTCACAGTAGCTCTATCCCAGGCTAAATATCCGTCAGTAAAAACTCAGAACACGCATCAATCATGGATTAAAACCCTCCGGAAGATGGAGAAAGACCAGAGAGAGTTTTATGAAAATAAAACAAACATTCCCAATTTAGCAATAAAAAAGGAATTCCAAGGTAACTGGTCTCTGAAAAAGATCCTTGACGCTTCACGGTTTGACATGATCAATGAAGATTTCATCGATCGCAACTTTATGATGATCAAAGTTGCGCCCGCTTCAATATTCATGGATAAGATTGTTGAATCGGAGGAATATCCTTTTAGTAGGTTATTAAGTGATATTGGCGGATGTTTCGGTTTATGGCTCGGAGCAAGTCTAGTATCCATTTTTGAAATGTTTGACTTATGCCTAGACATGGTTGACGTTGGCAAATGGTATCATCGCCACAAGATTGTGAAGGAAGAGAAAAAATACAACTCTGTCTTGGAGGCACGACGTCTTGAATTGTTGAGGCAACAGAAACTCTTGGGCCTCCAATGGAAGTCACCTGACAAGAAAAGTAATGATGATTCAAGTAATACTCTTGATTCATTGCTCAAGCAAAATAGCGAAATGATGACAGACTACAAGATTTCGTATATTGACGAACAAGATGAAGATGAAGAACAGTCTTAATGAATAAAGGACCTATCTGATCATCATAACAGATTTGAATAAATAATCTTTTCTAATGCTATAAACTTTAATATTCTTTTCTACTCCCCGGCTGAGGCAGCAATTTTAAACGATGCCAAGATATTCTAGGTGCTAATTTTGATCAGGTCAGTTAGCTAATATTACCGATTTCCCAGCAATACTACAGTCGGTTACGAAACACATTGACCAATCCAGAATCTGGAGCATTGTAAATCCCGAAAAATAAATCAAGCAGTTCATTAGTGCATTTGGTTTGAAAATTAAAATTTAGAAGTGTAAAAAATTGGTTTTTCAAAACTTTATTATATCAGAGAGGTCTTAGATAGTGTTAATGCATCAGAGATATCTACGTTCACTGGAAAATTAGTCAGCCTTTTGTTTTTTCTATGATGATAACAGCCAGAAGGATTCGAAGCATTGAATGTGAATAGTAGAACGAAATAGAAGGCCTGATCAGAATATTCCTATCAAATGGCTATACAATTAATTTTAATTAAACGACCGCCTATCCAAATTCTATACTCCTGAAGTACTGAAAAAGAATAAAGACACCAGCAAAGACTTGATTGAAGAAGTTTACAGAAGCTCGTCATTATTGGTGGAAAATCAAACCATTTGAACTTTTTGGTTATCAAGAAATTTCAACTTTTTCTCGAACTATATGGCTAAATTCGAATTCTTCGTCTGATTGATGCGAAATCGAATTCGGTTTGATTTTTTTCAGATTGATTTGTATTATGCTGAATAATTGATTAATATCATTCAGATCTCTTTATTCTCGAGTCAGTGTTCCTGGGGTTAGTAATATGTATAATTGGCTTACTAATGACAAACATACCTTGGGGGATACGATCTGATATTCTTGATCAAAATCTTAAACAGTATCGTCAATAAAGCTTTCTTTAATACAGCATTTCCACAGATAATAGTATATAAATGTATGTACTATTCCATTTGGCATATTTACTCAAGCAGAAAAAAAGTACTCAGGAGATTAATATCATGTCATTTATCATAGAAGATTATATTTTATCAGTTAAATCTCTAGCCGGAGAAGGAAAGGTGATAGAGAAGACTCCAAGTGAGAATAAACTAGCAACTCTATATACAGGTTTAGGACAGGCTGTGTAAAAACTTACCCTCAACTCCTTCAAGCACCAGTTGGTCGTAAATGGAACAGGTAACTTTTTCAAGCCATTTTTCTGTTTAAAACAATCTAAACATAATTTATTAACCACTTTTCTGAAAGAAGAACTAAAAGTAATTGAGCTACAATAATTTCTTGAAAGAAACCTTAATGTTTCGTAGAATTCGAAATGTGAGCATCCTAAAGATAAAATAGATAGCCTCTTTTCAAGCTCTAAAAACAATATCTACTAATCTATTCTATAATTCATACTAACCAAATCTCAAAAAACTAAAAAGTCTAAACTTGGATAAAATTATTTACGAAATTCTCTGAATCTACATTTATTTCTGTAGGCTATTTGGCTTATTTGATTTAGTTCCTTTAAAAAAATAGAGCTCTCCTTTTTTCTTCTCGGTTTAATGCAGTTTGATTTGTAATATGATTTTTCAGCAAGGTAAGTACTGCATAAGGAAATTTTATTAGGGATAATCAAGTCAAAATTCTCAAGCAATCCATAAAAAGTGTGTATTAATAATAACATTGTAATGATATTACAACAATAATTTCCCTAAATAGAATTAGAAAATCAATTTCATTTAGATTTTCAGATTCATTTAACATTAATTCCTTAAAGAGGAGTTCTGGTTTCTACTGGAGCAAAAAACAATCATAGTTTACTCTTGAAGTTCCACTGGGCTATTTCTATCACATTTTAACAACTCATTATTCATTTAAGACTCAGAAAATACTTCATTTATCAACCATTCGATAGGAAATCTATTAATCTCCAAAAAAATTAATTTTTGCTTAACCGTGTCCAAACAATATCTCCTAATCTATTTTATAATTCACACTAACCAAATCTCAAAAAACCAAAAAGTCTAAACTTGGATAAAATTATTTATAATTTGGTTTTTCATCTACTGATTAGTAGATGGGAAATTCAATATAAAATTGACTTTCTCATATGGGATCAAATAGCTATATATCAATTTTTGAGTATTTTTCTTGATTGGTTTTCTTATTGTCTCGAAAGGGTTGGAAAACATCCTCATATCTATTTCCTATTTACCAAATATTTCTCTAAAGAATATTACTCTATTATATGTCATCTTTAAAATCTAACTCGTATCTACCACAGACTCTGATCATTAATTGATCCCAACTTGGTTTCGGTTGATTCACAAGTTGTTGACGGATCTATTTGAATTGGTAGCCAAGCTTGTGAAATTTTTGCTCGCTTGTTATTCGTGTCATAGATCAAAATATAAAATATCCCTAATCTTTTATTTTTGAATCTTTTAAACCTTTTCTAATTCTAAAAATTATAATTCAAGGTAAATAGAAATTGATGTAACAAATTATGCTTTTTTGCTATCTAATCCATTGGGAATTTTATAGTAAATACATCTCTCCATAAAACTAAAAGCATATGAAAAATCATTCTTGGGTATAACGAAAAGCTCAATACAAAAAAAATTCTGTCAGATTATCTTTGTTTATAAACGAAAAAGATTTCATGGAACAGAGAGAATTAGAGTGGATTCAGATTAAGAATTTTATAAATCCTGTTTTTAGATCAGATAGATATCAAACCAAACTTGTAATTAGGGTGATGAGACCGCATGCAAGGAGTAAAAAGGAAATGTTGATTTAACATTCATGGGTGCCTTGTCTTGGGGTACAATCTGAACTTCAGATTCTGGAGAGACCCAGCGAGATATAACGTTAGTCAATATAAAAAAGGCAGTGAAAAAATCTTTATGTTTTGATTTATATCAATTTTCAAAAATTCTTTCGGCAATTATTAGCTCTGTACGTGAATTCAGGTGTGGCCAAGAAATTTTGAACTAATTGATATCATATGTTTCATTGATGCAGTTATTTTAACTGGAAAATAGTGCAAATTAAAACCTCTGCAAAAATTGCAATGATTCATTATATTTTGAACTGTGAACTTTATAGCTTGGCAAGTGGCTGATTGAGGGTTTGAAGTTGAAGAGAGGCGAAATTTCATTCGTTATGAAATATTCTTTAAAAATCTTTGTTGCTTCCAAAGGGAGAATGATCAGTAGTATTTTTAGTATCACCAATTGTGATCAATTAATAATTTCCAAACAGTGAAAATGTTCAAGAAAATGAAATGGATCTTTTGCATGATTAAAGGTTGGTTCCTAAAACCTATTTTAGCACATTTCCTTCTCTAATCGTGATCAATAGCTTTGAAATCAACAAGAAGTTCCAGAAGTAAATTTTTTCGAGACCTCTTACATTAGATAAAGTTAAACCTCTGACTGTGAGATAAAAGTTTGAATCGATTTAGCAACTGGCTTGTTTTCGTTGCATACTTTGCAATCAATCTCTACTCTGTGTGTATTTGAGACTGATTCTGCTGAAGGACCTTAAGCGAATATGCCTATGACAGAAAACCAGGATGTCTCGCCTTGCTTTCGGATTTTTTAAATTATATTTTGAACCTCTACTATCAAAATAACTTTTTTGTACATATTCATTTTATTTATCTCAATTTATTCAATAAGATGTTTCAATTTCAAGAAAAAATTTGAAAAGTGTGCTTTTTTCCGTAAAATAATTTATAAAAGGATTAATCGAATAGGGTTAGGATCAGAGTTTTCAACATTGTCAACAAATGACATGCGAGAAGATGCCTTATTTCTTATTGTAAGCAACATGAACCATGAATAGAAGAAATTATTGCTCAATTTGATCTCGAAAAAAATGTAAGCAAACAGTGTAACAAAAAGTAGTTGTCGTAATTCACTAATAAAAGGTGAAATTAGAAAAAGGAGGGAGTAGGTATTTTATTCTTTAGTCTTTGGATGTTATTCGAGTTCAATTTGTATTCATTCTCTTTCATTCTTATCAATATGCTTTTGAATTGTTTATTTGTTTCTCTTCCTCTTTTATCATTAAAAGTGAAACTTGAAAAAAGAACTTTTCTATTAAAAGGGAAGTATTTGTAGTTTTCTTCAAGAATTTTATCATCAAAGAAAAAGTTTTAATTTAAATATTAATAAAAACAACAACCTTTGCGTCTGGTCCACTCTCCCAGTTCAATCACGAAGAAATCATTGGATCAAGACTGATTTCAGCTTAGTTGAATGTGTCTCAGAATTGAGTATATCTTATGTTTTTCTTGAAGGGAAATTATTGTTATTCTCAAGGAAAAGAAGTTTCTTTTACAATTTTTTTAAATTTGAATTATTATACTTAAATTTCTCTATCTTGAATGGAACTTGTCTAATATTTCAGAAATAGTTTATCTTGTGGCATGTAAGAGATCTCTTAGCCTCATTTCTTCCAATCTTCTCGAACGAAACTCCTTGGTTGAAATAAAATCATAGCAAAACTTGCAACCAAGAGAGGAAAATTTAATTATTTTTACTAGTTTATAGAAAAACTTCTTTTTCTAGAGTTTTCCTTTTTCAAACGCACATTTTCTACGCCCTTTTTAGATGGTTTTCGAAAGTGCGCTATTGAAATTTGGAAAAATACAATTGAATTTCATACTTTCCAAATAAAATAATTATCAGAGGAGGGAGTTTTCACAATTGAATTTTTAACTTTTGAAAATTTCCAGTTTTGATGCTTGAGAAAGCACACCCGGTTTTTTGACTCTTTAAACAGTTATTTCTTGTTATAATCCTAGTTTAAAGTAGTTCAAGTATTTTGAAAAAAATTCTTTTCACAGTGTAAGAAACATAACAATTGGAATTCAAATTCATATTTTTGCACATCAATTTTCAACATATCCTATTATATTTCACCTTTTTTCCAGATTGAAATACATGATGTTCATATAAAATACCAGTATGAGACAGCCCATAATTTTTCGATATTAGGGCTATTTGATCTTGATAAATAAGATAAGATGATCTATAAATTGAGTTCCTTGGCTATCCTATACAGTGTTTATACAATGTATATTAGACATATACAGATGTGTGCTAAAAGTATATATTTATCCAAACTGAGTGAATAGATAAAATAGAAAAAAATTATTTCTACCAGCAATGTTCTCTCAACAAGGACAGTTTTTTCCGATGCAATGCATGTCAATGGTTCCTGAGTATTTATTCAGAAATTGTAGATAAGGATAAGGATATGAATGTTTGTAACGTTATCTGGGAAAAAAAGAGGCTAGGAAGCAGTACATAAATAAATTAAAGAACCAAAATCATAAGGTATATATATTGGGGATCAGAAGTAAAACTCCTCTGAGACTTTTTCAGATTTTTAATCGAAAATAAGAGAGGGAAATGAGCTAGAATTAATCATATTCTGGTCCAATTTCTCCAAGGCGTATGGAAATTTATCAATGTTTATTTTGCTTATTGGAGCTAAACGAATATTATTTTCATTAGCATATTCTCTTTATGCAATCAAGAAATATCTTTCCTCTTTCCAAAATTTTAAAAATAAAATAATAAAAATATTTAGAAATATTTTAGTAGCAGGCTCTTGATCCTTGAGGAACTGCTGGGAAATTCCAAAAATGGCCAAATTTTGTTCGATTGGATTACTTTTTCTTATAAAAACTTATTGGATTATTTCTCGATGGAATCTAACCAATATCTTTGTTCCAGGCTGTCTGGAGAAAACTCAATTGACTTATATTTACAGTAGTGAGATAACTCTTAATGTCTTCTGTTAGCTGTGCAAACGTTGAGAGCATATTGAAGAAAAAAGGATGCCGAAAAGTGAGGAATAAGCGCTATATTTCAGGCATACTCATCAGCCTCTTACATGCCAAATATATAGTAAAATAAAATACAAAGAAAAAATGTTAAAATCTGATTGGCTCTCTTGTATTGGTTGTGGGCCGGGGGACATCAATGTGACATCATGTCAAACGGGGGTAGAGGTTATGTTTGTAAGGAAATATTTCCCACCCTAAGGTGGGATATGTACATGTATGTATTAAATGTATTACATCATATATGAGGTTAACTTATGAATGAGTCTTATATAGGATTTTTAAATATTGTCTAATACAATGTAATTGTATAATAAAATTATATAAAACTCTTTTTTAAATTAATGTTCATCAAAATAATAATAATACAGACATAAAAAATTCATCCTCAATAACATGGAGTCGAGGGAGTCAAACAGAACGGATGAAGAAGAAGTCCAACCGGTATATCTTAGAGTACCTTTTATAGGGGATAACCATGGATCGATGTTAAAACAAAAAGTGAACCAGTTATTCCAAAATACTTTCCCGAACAAGAAGGTCAGATACATTTTCAAAACAAATAAAATGTTTACGAATGAATCGAAGGATCTCTTAGATTATAACAAATCGTCTTTCGTAGTATACAAGTTCAAGTGTCCTTGCAAAGCTGAGTACATTGGACATACAACGAGGAGATTAGAGGACCGAGTAGAAGAGCACCTCTATACAGGTAACACAGCCGTTAGAGATCATGTCAGGGTATGTGACAAAAAACCTTCCCCTTCAAACTTTTACATCCTTTATAGACAAAATGGGAAGAACGTCAATGCTTTGAAAACTGCTGAAGCTTTCTACATTAAAAAGGAAAATCCCATTCTTTGTAAACAAAAGAAAATAATCAAACCATTGGGTCTAAATTGGCCTAATGTCAATAGAAGTTCCAACCAAGTACAAATAAGCAGCCAACCTGGAGAATCCAGAAAGAGAAATAGGAACTCTAATGGGGTTTCTAACAACAATAAAATTACAAAATATTTTAGCCAGTAGAACCTTTGCCATATGAGAACAAAGATGATATTTTACAAAATTTTTTATTTCTGTATTATTATTATTATTTTAATGAACATTAATTTAAAAAAGAGTTATATAATTTTATTATACAATTACATTGTATTAGACAATATTTAAAAATCCTATATAAGACTCATTCATAAGTTAACCTCATATATGATGTAATACATTTAATACATGTACATATCCCACCTTAGGGTGGGAAATACTTCCTTACAAACATAACCTCTACCCCCGTTTGACATGATGTCACATTGATGTCCCCCGGCCCACAACCAATACAAGAGAGCCAATCAGATTTTAACATTTTTTCTTTGTATTTTATTTTACTATATATTTGGCATGTAAGAGGCTGATGAGTATGCCTGAAATATAGCGCTTATTCCTCACTTTTCGGCATCCTTTTTTCTTCAATTGACTTAATTGAGTTTTTAGTAAAAATAATAAATTCTCATCTCTTCATGTCAACTAGCTCTAGATCTTTGGTCTAAACATCCTAAGAGTTGATATCTGCTTAGTCTTTCCATAGTGCACACGTTATTAAGCGGAAACAACTTTTCACCAAAACACATAATAGTATGAAATGTTGCTAAATTAGTTTTATACAGTCTCATGACTACTTACGAGTCGAAGCAAGTAAGAATAAAATCACTATAGATAGTCATTGGTATTGAATTAGAATTAAATTTGTTGAAAATATAAATCAAGTTTAGCCAAAAATGTTTTATTGCCTAATCCAAAGTCATATGAACGGATGTATGATGATAAAATTTGTAGCCTGATGGTCAAAGTATTCAATATGTTTCATGAAGAAATGCTAAATTTTAATTAATCATAAAGATTTAGATACCACACAATTCCTCGGACCTATGAGTCCAAGTCTATTAACTTTGTTGTCAATTTCATATCCTTTTAAATCCTGGATTTTCCACGTGGCCCGTCTTTTAAACCATCTATAGATATTTTATCAAACATATCTGAAAATAAGTTTATAAAATACTTTGTATTCAAATTGAATTTGCAATCAAAAAGTATTTGTGACGATCGATATTCAAATTTCACCCCTAAGGACCTTTCATCTGTGCCAGTATTTGACTTACTCAAAGATTTGAGATACGGTTATTCATTGGTCTCTCATTGGTTAGGAAAAATGATTATTTAGGTAGATAACTGAGATGTTAATTATGATGTAAGAAGTTTCATCTTGCTATAGAAATTAGTTTTAAATAGGTTGCGGTTATCGAGGACTAAAATATAAGTTATTCACAAGATGTTTTTTTGAACATAAAGACTGTTTCGTTTTTTGGTCAGTTTCTTTGAAATTCCCATAAATAGAAACTCAAATAGAATTAAATGCAATCTAGCATAATTTCTGATCGTTATCTGATCTCAAAGATAAAAAAATAATCTGAGTTGGGGGTCGTTTCGTTTTGCAACCCTTTCCGATAAGAGGAAATAAGTAAAAATTATTAAATTTTACAATCTGCTTACAGATTTTTATGAAACCTGATAAGATTAATTTTACCTTTGTTATTACAAAATTATTTTACTAATACTTGAGCCGTCTTATACACCAATATTGAGTTGGTGAAAAGAATTTGTCATCAAGAATTCGGATTTGTTAAAGATTTTTTGGAATCCAACTCATTTTGCCCACTTTCAACATTTGAAAAAAAAATCTGAAAAATTATTTTTATGAAAAATATGGCCGTTTTTCAAATTTCGATTTGACGCCAAAATCCTATTTTTTCGAACTTTGAGCTGAAAATTTTTGTTGGAGGTAGATCAAAGGAGGTTTTTCAGGATCAAGATTGGACGAGAAAGCTGACAAGCACCGTCAAATTACTGACAGTTTCTCTATTTGCGAGAGATTTTCAATTATCGAAATTTAATTGATTTTCAAGTTGTGAAACTGATCAAAAAATCGAAATTTCACTCCCAAACGATAATTTTGTTGTATCTACTTACAAGTACATACATAATATATATAAATTAATTTCACTCAAGTTCGTAAGGGAACGAGCGGTAGGCCTAGCCTGTGGAACTTGGACTTGCTCGATTCAGATAGTTAAACAATATAAGCAATCATGTTTTTAACGTCAGCGAAGACTATTTCCAGAACAGCTTTAAAAGATTATGCTTCATAAATATACTTTTATTTAATGAATTTAACAAATAACTAAAATATCAAAATAGAAAATAATTCTTCAATCTCACACTTCATCAGGCGTCGAGTGTGTTGGTCCCTTCTCCCATAATTTTACAGAATATACAAATTATAATTTACTCAATTTTTAATAATGGAAGTAAAATTGGGCTAATACTGTACAGAAAATACATCTATATTTCTCTTATCTCGGCTGGATAAACGTTTGAGATGAAAAAATGATATCCAAATGAGTCAAAAGATGATTCATCTTTTGTTCTGAGAATGAGGCAAACGGTTGTTTTTATCTTTTATCAAGTTTCGCAAGCTGAAAAGGAACAAATTGTTAATAGTCAAATAAAGATTCTAAAGTGAAGTGAGAGTTTTATTATTTGAGATTCCTTCGTTTTAAGTTCAAAAGTAAGAGACTTTATTTTTAGCAAAGTGAAACTTAATCAAGATCAAAAACAGCTTTATAAATAACTGAAAACTTTATTTTTTCATTTTACGTATGAATGAAAAAACGTGAATTTGTATTTTTAAAATATGTATAAGAATATGTTTTTAATATATCTTTTCATATGATCGAAAAGTAAATTTTTTTCTCTTTCGAATGTTGTTTATTATATCATAGTGAAAACTTTTATTTTGTCGACCACTATATCATAATCTCTATTTATTTAAGATACAACCCTTTTCTTTTTCTATAGATAGACCGATACAAGCCAAAATTTCAATATTATACAGATACATTATATATATTGTAAAAAAGAAAACTTACAATTTCCAAAGGTCGTTTCCAGCTAAAAACAAGACCCTGTTGATTGACCACATAGATGGCTTCAAGACATATAAGCAAATCACTAAAACGATCTTGACTATTTTGTTGACAGATAGCTTCAAGAATAGGGATATCCTCTAGGGAAGGACATGCGGTGGTTCCAAATATACTGAAAATAAAGATTTATAATTATTTATTATAATAAAAACAAGGTCTCGGAATTTTCTGAAGACTAACTATTCATCATGAAAAATTCAAGACTCAGTACTGTATTGATAATGGAAGAATTAGATTGAGCTTACTGGCTATCACAGATAATAGATTTCCGTAAAATTTGAAGATGAACCATTTCGTTGCAGTAATCAAGTGGGCTACTCTGACAACTGTTCAGGTATCCGGGAACATTTTTGACTTGTTTATCTTCATGCTTCGATAAGATTGGTAATGTCCGCATGGCGTATTTGAGAAATGGAAATAAATATGAATCTTTGACTGGGGATGAACTGAGGAGGACGCCTTCGTGGCCAGCATCCAAATTGGAAATGCATAAATCTTCAGATTTACTGTCAAAGCGTAGACTTGAAATCTTCTCTTTGGTTGTTAGCGATAAGCTCTCTTTTGAAATATATAAATTATCTTTATTTTTGCCATAAAATTCTATGTACAGTAGTGCCCTCGTAATGGATGTGGAAAATTAACCCACATTTCTCTCTACGCCTGAGTTATATCACAATATTCTTGTCATTACTTGAAAGTTGGCTTGATGTGTGTTTCAACCTCAAAATTTAGTTTCAGTTTCTTGGGTTTTGCTCTACCCCCAAAACAAACAATTCATCCAACCCTATTATGATTACTGGATTCCTGTAATACAGGAATGATAAATTCATCGCCAGATTGTAAACTCCCTTGTAATTATTTCCTAGATCCTCGTTAAGTATTAAAACACTTATTTAAATCAACTATTCCCTACCATAACAGGCAGAAGAGTATGCTTAGAATATAACGCTAATGCCTGAATAATATTATGATAGCATGGTATTTTATTCAGAAAAATGATGGATGTGGAAAATTAACCCTCATTTCTCTGTACGCCTGAATTATATCAAAATATTCTTGTCATTGCTTGAAAGTTGGAATTCATGAATACTTGAACTAATACTATTTTATTTTTCAAAATCACCAATAGACAAAGAAACCAAGTTATCAATATTAATTTTGATCGCGTCAACTTGAAATTAAAAATTTCTCCGAATTTTTTCTTTCTAAAATCGATTTCCAGGAAATTTTGACACCTTGAAGGAAATAATTAGATTTTTATTGAAACACTTAATTAAACCAACCATTCCCTGCCATAACAGGCAAAAGAGTATGCTTGGAATATGAATAATCTTATGATATAGCATGGTATTTTATTCAGAACAATGATTTCAATCCATATTTTTTGAGGATGAGAGAGATGCTTTTAAATGTCTTAATATATTACTGTTATCGGTTTCTGAACTCATGAGGAAGGTAGGAGAAGACAGACGTATATTATAGTGATAAACGGGTTAAACTATACTTTAGGGGCACCGGCTGTATATAAAAGTAAAACAGTAGAAAAACATGATGAAAGCATAATTATCTCATAAATTTATCAAATACTCACAATTTAAGAATGTACAAGTAAAATTCCAAAATGTGTATATAATAGTTTATATTTTTCATAATAGTTTGATTCAAAAACCGCAAAGACCAAATTAATTATAAAATCATGTCATCTATAAACGATATTACCCTCGATAATGTTGAAAGCCTAAATATAATCACTCTTGCAAGAGCTTATGAAGATAAAAAGGGAATGGTCGAAATGTGTCAACGACTTAAACTCATTCCTCTAACTATGTCTCACGATGACTGTGATGGTGAAATGTATCTCGGAGAATACAGTTCATCTATTGATGGATATGTTTTTCGATGCTCGACTTGCAAAAGAAGAAAATAAATTCGAGATGGTAAAAATATCATCGAGGACACATTCTGGCAACTTCTAATATTTGGGTCTTCGTTTGACGAAGATGGCAAAGTCTTCATGCAGACTGTAGAAAATAGGAAGAAAGCTACATTGATGGAGATAATAAAAAGAAGAATTGTTCCTGGCTCCATCTCGGATGAACACAAATCCTATAAGAAACTCAGTCAAGAGGGATACGACCACAAAACAGTTTGTCATAAATATGAGTTTGTGAAAAGAGATGGATACCATACCAACCGCATTGAGTCTATTTGGGGAGTAGCCAAGAGAGACGCAGGAAATGTCCGTAATAAAAGGAAGAATTTATTAGATAGTTATTTGATGATGTATCTATTCCGAAGGAACAGTCCTGATAATATTTTTCAGGCTGCCCTCAATGCAATCTCAGAAATTTATACTTTTCAATAAAAGCATTTCAGAAATTTATGGAATAACTTACATCTTGGTAAATTTTAATTTAGTTTATTAATTTTCATGTTTAGTCATGAGTAGTGACGGAAATTTATTATATAAAATCACGGTGCCCCTGAAGTAAAGTTTAGCCAAATTTTTTATCGATTTCGATAATTCAAAGCAGTTAAGTGATGATATTTGGGATCAAAATAAGACGAAGAATTCGAATTCACCTGCAGAAGTCCACTGAAATTCGTCATTACTGAGGGAAATCAAACCATTTGAATTTTTCGATTATCACGAAGGGAAATTATCCAAAATCTGGAAGTTTAACTTTTTCTCGGAAACAGTAGGATCTTCGCTATCTCTATGGCCAAATTCGAATTCTTTGTCTAATGTTGATCTCAAATATCATCACTTGACAGATTTGAATTATCGAAATCGATAAAAATTTTGGGTTCAAAAGTTGAAAAAGAGAAAATTTGGTGCATTTTTGAAATTCGAAAAACGGCCTAATTTTGGTCAGATTGAATTTTTTTTGAATATCAACAACTTATAAGCTCATTCCATGTAGAATTCAAAAAATTATTTTTTTCTGTGAATCCGGAGAAAAATATCGAGTTTTTCTCATCTTCATGTCAACTAGGATTATTATTGTTTGAAGCTCTATAAAGCTATTGATGACTGATAAAAAATGGATAATAATCCTAAATAAGGAAAAATCTTGATTTAATATTGTTGTTTTAAATGGATAAATAAAAAATCCTTAACAAGTTGAGATAATTATACTTGGAGGTAAAGTAAAAAAATTTAAACATACTCCTTTGGTGGTGAGTTTTCTTTATTGCGCATTTAAATTGAAGGGTCTTCCTCAGAGATGAACTTTTATCAAGGTCATCGAAAAAATGTATTTCAACGTCTTTATCATCAAAGAGAGCATTTTTCTGATTTAACAACGTGGAACAAGAGTTCAGATCAACAACTGACTTGGTTGAATTGGAGTTATCGCGGTAAAGAGCAAAATTCTTTTGGCATATTCGTATCAAATCTTTGACTGGACTCAGCTTTGAGTTTAGCTGTTGAGAGTTGTTAAAACTTTCAATTTTGTTGTTTGAACTGGCTAATAAGGCTTCATAATGCTCAGCAAAGTTGATTCCTTGTCGAATGGTATCATTGGATAGTTCCCAGATCAACATAATACCATCTTGACCAATAGAAAGCAACCGATATGTCTTTAATTCAACAATCTGGTTAATAAGATTTATTTGATCAAAGTTGTGATCAAATCGAACAGAGGTAATCCATGAACGATGTCCTCTGAAGCGACAAATGACACTAAAATCTGATATTGAGTAAATATGAACCAAATCATCTTGACCGCCGACAGCAATGTAATTCCCATCAGATGACCAATCGAGACAGGAAAGGCCCCCGAAATAAGATCGCATGAAGCCCTGGGAATTTTAAAATATACAATTATAAAGAGAATTAATTAAATCGATCTTTGATAATGTCTCAGAAACTGTAGCCAACTTGATATCAAGTCGACTAAGATTTTAATGAATAATACAGTCTAGCAGAAATTTTTATATTTATTAATATTTTGAGAGTATGTTCATTAGAACGAAATAAAAAGATTCAGAAAATTTTAAAATCCAGATTTCAAGCAATATTCGAATTCTTGTTTTATCGAATTTTAGGTCTTATTTTTACTCTAAAATGCTTATTATAGCTCGTATTACAATTTTGAAAAAAAAAACAGAAATAATCTGCAAAAATTCTCTATAACTCGTCGCCTCAAATTTCAATTTTTTAGCAAAAGTGAAATTGTTAATTTTTTTAATTTGAATGAATATTTTTACTGTTATCCGATCAAGGTTAGTTGAATTTGATAAAAACTGCATTTATTAATATACATGATGGAAGGTTAGCTAACCTATACTATAAATTCTTTAAAAAGAAAAATATATAAACAATACTGAAAACATATTTCCTCAAGTCTTTAAATCAGACTGATCTCTTCAAAATACCAAAGCACTAAGAATAGACGAAACATAGCTTACAAATCAAATTCATGAATACTTGAACTAATACTATTTTATATTTATTATAAATAGACTTACAATGAGTTGGGCATTTTGAAAATGATAAATTCTCAGATATCCATCCTGGGTCACAATGGCTAGTAATTTTCCATTGGGAGAAAATCTGAATTTGTTTATGCATGATCCCCATAACTCGCCAAGGTTTGAGTATACAGAATGAGTTTTGATGGAATCTGCTTTATTAAATATGGATATTCTGCGTTCTTTTTTCGCCTTTGAATGATCATGAGCAATTTTTGAACCTATACACCACTTTTGATTGGGATTTTTACTGGCTTTTGATATGAAAATTACAGAAAAATGATTTAAATGATAATTGTCAAAATACAAAGTTGAAGCTTGGTTGGCAAAAAAATCTTGATAAAGGTAGAGATTTCCGCTGGAATGACCAACAATGAATTCCCTATCAGAATTAGGAACCCATTGTACACATGTAACAGATGTTCTCTCAATAGTTTTCTCTTCATTAAATGACTTTAAGAGAATTCGTTTGTGAAGATTGAATATGTTGATTTCACCAGAATTGTAGCCGACAAGCAAATAAGAGTTTTTCTGATCTGTCTTAATACAATGATCTGAAACAGTTGACTTGAGTATCTTCTTCTCGATGTTTCCAAAATTCTGAAACTAAAATAAATGACATAAAAATTTATTGTGAAATAAATTACATTGACTAACATCATTGAAAAAATAGATATCCTTAGAGCTATTGATACAGTAGCAATTTTCATGAGGTGATGATCCTTTGTAGTAAGAAAACCGTATGGTTTGGTTATCATGGGTTGAATTTAGTTGACAATCTTTGTAACGACCTAAAATATCAACTGTTGATCCAAGTAGATATTCTCCCTCAGGTGTAGTTAATGATGTTAAATTTTCATTATTATTAGATGTATTCAATGATGTACTATTCATAAGTTTTAATTTAGTTCAGAAATCGATTGAACATAAACAAAAATTTTCATCAGATTAAAAAATCAGATTTTTAAAAAATGTCTAGAATTTCAATTTGAATTATTCAGAATAATTTATTCTATCAAACTTTCTGAAAATGTACGAGTTAAACTCGGCGATTACAACCATTTTAGGAAATATTTTTTTGGAAACTAGGCGATATCTTGTTTTTGGCTATAAATAAGTTATTTTTCATCATTTTGAGCTGAAATCCAGCGTTGGCTTATTCTTTACATAATGCCATCTAGTTTCCATAAATTTCAGGTTAAAATATTATTTCATAAAAGATATATAAAGGTTCAAAGACGAGACGGTTTTAAAAAGTTTTAGATACAAGCTATTTTCTTCACTTTTTTAATTCTAGACTCCTGTTGAATGATATGAGCTCCTTTAAATTAGAGGCTTTAACATTATAACTGCTAGAGATCCCATATTTTGGAAATCACAAACAATTAGATTTGCTTACTCTCCTTCTTTAATCATATTTGCCGTATATTTCTCATTCAATATTTTAGTGTTCCATCCACCCTTAAGAGATGGGAACCAATTTCTACGGATTCCTCAAATTTCAAAGACAATTTCATTTTATGCTTGTCTTGGCCAAAGATATTTGAATAAAAATAGGCTTAAATTATAAAAAGAATAAGCCAACGCTAGAATTTCAGCTCAAAATGATGAAAAATAACTTACTTATTTATACCCAAAAACAAGATATCCAATAAAATATTATGTGAAATGGTTGTAATAGCCGAGTTTGTAGTTTCCAAAAAATATAAAAATTTCTATTTCGAATTTAAAAATGATATTTTTTCTCTTCCCACTTTGACCACAACTTCCTCGTATTCACACAGATTTGGGAAACTATTCTAATCTTTAATAGAGATCACGTGATTCCCTCCCCTGAATCAATCAAACTGATTTTTTAATATTAATATATCACACATTCATTCAAACATTGTTAAAGACTGATAGTAGAGAAAATAAATTTAGAGATTACAATCACCTCTAAACTTGAAGCTCTCCTAATTTCGTCCACCAATTAACGTTAAATTATTTTTTTAATTATACTACTCTCTCTAATTTTGTCAGATAACTTTAGGCAGCCTACAAACTTGGTAAGTATCCGATAGCTTTGATTTTTTATCAAATTAAAAATTAGTCTTTTTATAATTATAAATGAGAAAATCGATTAGGGCTCTTTCAGCACAATAAAAGTGTATCAACAGGTTGAATTTTATAGTTATGTCAGGTGTAATATTTGCAAGATTTTTTATGAGCCTACTTTATAGTAGATGAACTATAAATTACGAAAAGATCAATAGGAGAATTATTTTGTTCTATGATGGAATCTGAAATCTTTTTTCCAAAGCCTCTTCCAAAAGTTTCGGTACTGAGATCTGAAGTCCAAAATCCGGACCGATAGATAAAATTGAAGAGATTTCAGGTTACAAGCGTCTCATCCAGTGAAAAAGACCAAAAGTCTGGAGGAGAAGACCAAACGCTACAGATCAGCACCGATCCATATGGCAAACCTAACCCCTTTAGTAGTAGAGGTCGTGAGTTTAATTCTCACTGAGGGCAACTCTATATTATTCCCCGTTCCACTTTTCGCATAATTGATGGCGTGTGAACAAATCTCGAACATTCTTCAGAAAAAATCCAATCTCTAGCCTCTTTTGGACCTAAAAACTCACCCCAAGAAGGCCTGGAGGAAAATAGCCTTCCTAACAAATAAGGAAAAACACCACTCTCTCCAAGCAAATATACAACTGCAACAACCCTAAAAGACTTTTTCATCAATGTCTTCTCACCCCCAATTATCCCCACAAATGAAAATACAAGCTTTCCATCACCACTGATCTAATCATCAATATCCTCCTTGAATCAAAATCTAAAAAAAGAAAAGATGTCCATCACAACTCAATTGAATTACTATTATGATAATAGTATTATCCCTTCCAATGTCTTTCTTTGACAGATTTGTACCATTCCTAAACAAACTTATCTTCCTCGACCGTATTCCGTTAGGATGGACAACCATAAAAATCACGCCAATTCCAAAAACTAATTTCGTCCGCGTATTGAAAACAATGGACAGATTCATTGGAGGGTATAATTTCTGAGAAAACAAGATTAAATAAAGTTGGGCCAATGACTGAGCCTTTGGATAATCCAGATGTTATGCCAGTTGAGGATTTATTGGCATTTTTGAGATAGAAAATATAGAGTTAGATTAATGATGTAGGGATTGATCTCGTGCGTATTGAGTTTGTTTATGATCACATCAAAAGGCAATTTATCAAAGGCTTTGAAGATATCGACGTAAATAACAGCAAAAGAGGTGTTCCCATATAGTAGATCGTTTGCCTTGTCTGAGAAATGGAGCAAGTTTGTTGTTGTACTTCTAGTCTTTATGAATCCGTGCTGGTTTGGGTCGATTGAGGGAAAGTTTAATTTGTATAAATGTGAGTTAATGATTCTGTCTATTATTGAAAGAAAGATCGGGATATTTGAAATTGGACGGAAATCAACGGGAGTAGAGGGATTTGTACAATTAGGAATAGGGGTGATTTTAATAATCTTGAATAAATTGTTGAAAAAACTCGCAAGTTCTTCGAAAAAAAGTTTTGTAAAGACAAGGGTAGTTCAACTGAGATAAAAAAGGTGTATTTTCTTTTCTTTTCTTTGGAATTTAAAATAATGTCAATTAGATTGTTGGCGGTAATATTGGGAGGTGAGGATGAAGAACAATCAACTATACCTTTTTCAGGTCTAGTTCGTAGAATGAAGAAGTCAATTTTGTATTTTTTCATTTTGTATTTGTAAAACTCAATTGTCTATTTAGTATGTAATTAAGGCTGGAAAAAAAACAAAATTGAA
>SSNU01000154.1:397836-419503 GCA_012064415.1 Gyrodactylus bullatarudis
TTCAATTTTGTTTTTTTTCCAGCCTTAATTACATACTAAATAGACAATTGAGTTTTACAAATACAAAATGAAAAAATACAAAATTGACTTCTTCATTCTACGAACTAGACCTGAAAAAGGTATAGTTCTGGTAGTGGAGAGTTGGAATAAATGCTAGTGAAAAAGTTGTTGATATCCTTCAGGTAAAAGTTCAGAATGGTTTTGGATGATCTTCTGTTAGAAAGGAAGTTAATTTTTTTCCATACTACTTTAGGATTTGATTTGAATTCGCCTATAATGGAGGCCTCGAAAAGTATTTGGGAGGGAATTAAATTAGATTTGTTTGAGTAATTTGATGATCGTTTGGCTGCTTCTACTGAATCACAGAAAAGGTTAAAATAGAATGAGGAATTGTAAATAATAGTAAAGCTAATTGATACAGGTAAAAGTCCCGTAAAGTGAGAAGAGATGAATTAAAATCCCAGCGTTCCCCTGTTATATAGGGCAAAATAAGCTTTACTCTCATTCGTAAAATGCATGGACCAATCAGAATGCATGAAGTTGGGAATTTATGATTTTTACGAAAACTTCGATTTTTTCATCAAAAATTCGAATAAGTAAAAGATTTTTTGGAATCCTACTTATGCTGCCCACGAATTAAAGAAAATAATTATTTTCATGAAAAATATAGTCATTTTATATATTATTATTTCGATTTGGCGCCAAAATCCTTTTTTTCGAACTTTGAACTCAAAATGAGATAATGATAAATATAATTTGAAAATTAAAATTGAAAACTTATCGAATGAAGAATCTTTAATGGTTAGCATAAAAATGAATAAATAATCCAGTTTTTCTTTTTTCGTCTTCTGATAAATATGAGTCTTGGGCTTTTCAGTACGAACTAGCTACAACGTATGCAGGAAATTCATACCAAGAATACTCAATTTAAAATTATACATTTTTATTTCACTGCAGTCGATCACTATCACTCTAATGATAAAATATTCTTTAGAGTTTCTCATTAAATTTGTTTTTTTATGGCTTCCTGAAATTGATTTTCGTTACAAGTTGTGGCCCACTACTGCATGTTACATTTTTAAAGCTTAAAATGAGTAGACATAAATTAAAAATAATAAAATAAACTTTTAAAATGTTCTTCATGATAACTTATCATTGGTATGACAAGTTTTTCTAACATGGGGTTCAAACAGTATCTGAAAAAGTAAATAAATTTTCATTGAATGATAAGTAGGGTGGCAAATAAATGGAAAAAAATAATGAAAAATATCTTTCAACATAGGAAATTTTTGTTGCATCGTCTTCGGTTTTGCTGGCTTTTTAAGTATTGACCTTCTTTTAAAGGATCCTTTTTACTATCCTGAACGATTTCGATTCCTTTCCTTAATGAAGGTTTACGATTCTTCATTTCTTTGAAGATTTTCACAATATAGTACGGAGTTGCATAATCTTTTCCAATAGCTTCAATCCATGTACCCCATTTTGTAGTAAGTGGAGTTGAAAACCTTTTCAAATCTAAGAAGAAATCTCAACGTGATTTATTTTTAATGGTGGCTGCCTTAACAGAGCCTATGTAAGAAATTATTAAGATAAGATGGGAAACCGGGACAAAAGGATTGGAAAAAGGGGAAAAAAGTGAAAACTATAGATTGAAATCGCAAAATTATCTTGGAAATTAAAAGGTGTAGAGAATTAATTTTTTGATCTTCTTTTTTAAAAATCACAGCATATCAAAAATCGCAAATTTTCATCTTTAGTATAAATTCTTCACATGGTATTCTACGTTTTGCATAAAAAATATACTATAAATGGCTCCAATGAATCCAAGAATAAAGTACCAGATCAAGCTTGACTGTTTCATCCATCAGTCCACGAAGCTGATTGCCAACAGCCTTTTTGAAAAAATCCCAGATAAACACAATCTTTTTTATGTACAAAATATATTTTGTGAATATTCTTCTATTCTTTTGAATCAAATAAAAATTTATACTATAATTTTTGAACGTACTTTTCGAAAACATATTTCAAATTCGATTCAGTAAGAAAGGGCACAAATTTTTTTTCAAAATTCATAGAAATTTATTGAAAATAACAACATATAAAAATAGTTTATAATTGATTATTAATACGCGGAGACCTCTTCAAAAGTTGTGATTTGATTTTTTTCAATTTTTCTGGGTTTTTTTCGGGAAGGGTTGAAAGAAATTTAATGTTCTCTGCATAAAATTCGTTTTATTCGCGTGATTATTACTATTGGCTATAATATTAGAAAGGTTCGTTTTAGCAAGGGGCGTATTATTCGTACAGGAAGGTGATAGGGGTCTCTTTCGAGGTGTAACTTTTTGAGGAGTATTTATTTTAGAATTATCAATTTGTAAGGGCTTACAAATTGACGTTGAGGTTTCTTTAAACTTGTCAAATATCCTTCTCAGGCATAAATCAGTTTTTGGGGGAGTTAATTGGTTAGCGGAACTGGAAGGTTTATTATTGACAACTGAAAGATTGATACTATTCTTAATTCTCTTTCTGACTTTGGCATCAAAAATAAGCTTGGACGGAGATAAGTTGTCAATGATAATATTACCAGTAACGTATTTTAATTTGGTATTTTGATCTGGATTTGTCTGTTCATTGTATATTCGATTAGTATTCATATCATTGATAATTTTCTCTGGATTATTAATAAATTCAATTCGACTCTTTTTAACCTGTGTTTCAAACTCTGCATTTGGCATTATATTTTCCTCGTCAGATTTTTCTACAGTTCTATACTTCTTATTCGAATGCATTGAAATATTTTTTCCGCGAATTTCCTTTGGACTAGTTGTAAAATTTACCAAATTTTCTGGTTTCCCTTTAAGGTTTTGACTTGGCTTATCTTCAATTGCACTTTTTGGCATGACAGGAATCAGAGGCTGACCCAAGTTGAGGATTAAACGAATCTTCCAATAGGCAAAAATAGAATCTAACATTTCAACAGTATAAAGCGGCATTTCTTTTTGATTTTTAGATAAGAACTTGAGTCTTCGTCTGACTGATTTGTAAACTTCTGTCATATTTAACTGATCAATCAAATTCTTTTGTTCAGTTGATAGTCTAGTTTATAAAAGAGATGCCAATTTTTTTCAATATACTAAGAGACTTTTCAACCTACCTGCATTGTTTTGTATCTGGTTTATAAAAACATTCCTTTCCAGTTGATACCTCTGAATCCTCTACTGCATTTGCTCCAGATGAATGCCTTTGACAAAAAGACTTCAAAAAATGTGTTAAAAATTTACAAGAATTTATTGATACTGACAACTCACCTTATTTTGTAGTACGCCATTGACAATTTTTTGTTGGAAAAGTAATTTATGCTTTCTCGCGCAAGTGACATGATAAGCTGAATAGCACTTTTTAATGCTACACTGAATAGCTGCTCCGACACCCTTTTGTTTGCACAAATAACAAACAAGATTTTTCCTGGCCTTGGGTATATCATTTGTCCCCATAATGGGTTCAATAAGTTCACAATCGCCAAAGGCAATCTCAGGAATCCAAAGAGCACAAGAAACATGACACCATTTACCATCAGAAGTAGGCTTTAAAGCTCCTTCTTTATTTGGACACAGCTCACATTTGGCATCTTTGACTTTCTTCTCACAAGGCCTACAAAACCAAGATTCTTTTGGAATTGAAATAATTCCATAGCAAGCCTGATGAACACACACAGAACATCCATCACAGAATACAATTTCATTTCCATCCTCGCCATCTTTACCAAGACAAATATCACAAGGAATGTCATCTGTGTCTTGAATATCACTGGATTTTTTAGCAGCCGAATTCTTTGCCATTAATCTTTCCAAAACTAGAAATGTCTGTTCAAGATATGAAGCATCTATAGATAATCCTCCAAAGCATGCCCGTTCTTTGTTGACAACTTCTAGCCAAGAATGATCAATTGGATCTATTTTGTAAAGATATTCAAGAATAGAATTTTCGTTAGTAATACGAGATTGATCTGAATGTAGAGACGGAACAGGATCGTCCTCATATTTGCTGAGCTTTCTTTGAGGAATAAAGAAATTGAACTTACATGAATTTGAAATTTTTAAGAGATGAATCATTAGATTTAGGAATCTGGACACCATTATCGACATAGTCATATTTTATATCCTCTAAAAGTATAGTCTCATATGATAAAAATTCTTTTTCTGTTTTGATACTGGCACATAATCGTGAATCAAAAGTCTATTTGTCAGATGAATTAGATTTACTTCTTCATATTTAGTTTTTATCTGAGAAAGTGGGGTAACTGGCCAGGAATTTATAATTTCTTGAATTTTATTCATAAATAATTTTTTTTGAAAAACATAGATGTTAAAACAAGTCAAATAATATGATCACAAACATTGCTTCTTTTATTAGCGTTATTTTAAAATAATTAATAAAAATTTATAATAATTATATTATATTAATATCATTTTTATAGGGTGCTAGGTCCTAGCACAGCTAGGATCTGAGTAAGCTACAAATTTATAATATTTTTGGTTAAATATTCACATATAATCATAATCATATACGTCCGAATGACTTTCGTTGTTGGCTATTTAAAAAAATATATTATCAATCTAGAGATCTAGAGTCTAGATCTTATCTGTATCTTATCATAAGATTCTGATGAGACTCAATGACCACTTTATAGTATAAAGTTTATACTCGAAGCATTTGAGTCAAAAGCGTAATATAAATTGGAAAAAATTTATTTATTTAGTCTGTTCAATAGCTTCTTCTCCGGTGATACCTAACTCATTTTCCAAACAGAGGATGGCCTGCTCGATTTCAAAATTTTTACCAACAAGACTGACCCATTGCTCTTCGTACAAATGCAAATGTTTACCTGCATTTATTTGATCCTGTTTTCTCTGCCAATTAAGATCTTGAACCTTTTTTCTATAATAAAAATAAAATATTATATTAAATCAAACTTTAATGCAACTACTAACTCACTTTGCATCAACTAAGAAAGATTCATATCTCTGAAGTAACTTCTCAATTACTTCGTTGTATGATTTCCAAGAGTTTTGTCCATATGTGCTCATAAGATCCAAGTTTTCTAGACGTGTTGCTTGATGTTCAAGCTGAGCTCGTGCATTATCTAATGAATCTGACCAAGACTTTAAGTCAGTTTTAATTACAGGAGGAGGTAGTTCATAACGTTTCATACTGATGTAATCCATAGGTAATCTATTTGAAAGTCGATCAAATTCATTTTTAAGTATCTCAGTTTCGTTTTTTATTTGTACTGGACCAGAGAGAATAGGAAATTTTTCGAGATAATTTTTAGTTGGTCTAAACCTCTTCATTTCTTCTTCAACTAAATTTGAAGCAGCAGTTCTGGTAGAAGGATCATTGAATCCTTTATCGATATAGGGAAGGGCATCTACGAAATATTCGACTTTTGACATTTTTTTCTAATTGAAATAATTTTAAACAAAACCAATTAAAGTTTTTGTTATTTTTGAGTGTGTTACTATTCATTGGACATTCAAAAATGATAAATTTTATAAAGGATTCAAATTGAATCATTCAATTGATTGAATCTATACAATATTGACGATCAAATTAAATTCAATATATTATAAGCAAATATTCATATTTTCGTTAAAATCAGTGTGATAGCCTTTTTATTGGCTATTTTCAATAAAACTTTCAAAGTAAATTTTATATGTAGATTATTTTTTTAGTGTAATAGTCAATCTAGTGACTTGGCATATTCAATGCCAATAGCTTTCACCGTTGTGTATAATCAAAATTCAGTATTATCATTTCTTAACTTTTTCATTCACAATTATGACTACGACAATTATTTTTTGATCTCAATTTATTATAAAAATGAACCTATTATTCAGCTCTGTAATTTGGCTAGTAAAATTTTGAAAAATGTCAAATGTTTATCATTTGAAAGCAATATCAATTGGGCAGGTCCAAGTTACTTTAGTCAAAACATAATTATGGTTGAATATCTCCTCAGAGAATTGAATTGGAAATGGAATTATCTTATTAATCTTAGTGAAACAGATTTTACACTAGTGAATATTTCATACTTACAATCGTTCCTTGGTAATGAAGATGAACTCTTTATTAAATATAACTTGTTCGAGTGAGCTTTTTGTATTATCTCTTATAACATTTTATTTGCAGTTTTACAAAATCTCAAGGACTTGATAAGTATTTCAATGAGGTGGACGATAACTTGATTTTTCAGCAATACAGAGAAATTGAAAAGCTCAATGTATCATTCAAAACAGGTTCCGATTGGTTTATGTTACCAAGAGATTTCCTAGAATTTGCTCTGTCCAAGGAAAATGAATATTTAGTAAACTTTTTCAAAAATACAATTCATCCAATGGAAGTTAGTTGTAGAAATTTTTTGATATTTTTAGAGTTTCTATCATACTTTAGCCTGGAATAGCCATTTTAAACATAGAATTGCTTGGAAAAATTTCCGTCTGATTAACTGGAAGCGTCCTCAAGGCTGCTTTTGTCGAAATAAGCATTTGTGCGGCTGTTCTCCCCTAGCATTATCCGGACACTCAGATATTATCTATCTCTTAGAGGTCAGTGATTAAACTCTAGTTTATTGCAAATTCAGCATTTAGAGAAAGATCAAATTTTCTTTGGTCGAAAATTCAATCCGAGGATAGATCTTGCCTTTACTAATTTGATCTTTACCGAGGTAATTGGAAAAACCCTTCCTCGCATGAAATTCACCAACATTTCAATGTCGAGTATTTTACCCGGAAATTTTCTTGTTACAGGAATTAATGGAAATCGAAATATTTTCACTTGTAAGTTGAGCAAAATAAAATGAATTTCTAGATTCATACGAGTTGACAGATGAAGCTAAGCGAAATTACCTTTTGGAATATCGAAAAACTCTGAATGCATATCTCCAAGGTAAGATTGAAATGAAAGAAATCATGTCAAAAGATGAAAGGCTACCTGCTCGATATAATCCAGTTGGAAAATATCATGTTTTGACATCGTCTAATTCTGGCTTGTTATGCTCCATTTCAAATGTATACCTATTTAATTCCAGTGCTGGATTCAGCTATTTTCAAGCAAGTTCTAATCAATAATTACATAGTTGTGCACAGATTATGATGAAAAGGAATCCTTTTGTAACAATCATTTTCCCGTTACCGTGAACGAATTGAAAATATCCATTCATTATAACAGGACTATTGTCAATAATTATACGAATATACCAATTGATATATTTATCCAGAAGGATCCTAGGCTAGAGGAAATCTTTCTTGAAAGAAAACTAATTCATCTCTCGAGATTCAGCCTGCTCCCGCTAAAGAATGAGACAGTTCAGAGTTCCCTTTTGATTGAGAGGAAATTCTTTGAACAGTATTCAGGAGATAATTTAGAGAATGTTTTATTTCTTTTTACAACTCCCATAATTCCCGAGAAGAAATTTCCCTGTCTATTCGTCAGACCCATGTCCATGATAGTGAATATATCGAACATTTTGCATTCCCAGCTCATTCAAGATTCATGTGGTACGCGGGAAGAATGTAACAGAAAGAATTGGTATTATACACCTGGTGATTTTCATGAGTATTTTGTTAGAATTTTCAAAAAATAAATTTATTTATATTATTTATCTTTTATATATCAGTAAAATCAAAATTCTCCCAATGTCTAAGCTGGTTTCAGTGTCAAAATGAACCAATCAAAATAAGTTAATAATTCTTGAATCAAGAATCTTGATGCATTCATAAGAGATCTAACAATGTTATTATCAAAAATAGTTTATTATCAAGATACTGGAAAAATTCCTTTACTTCTACAATATATAAATGAGATTTTTATTTGAAAAAAATTAGAAAAATAGTTATGTGAATCTGGTACAAAGTTTGCAATAATATTTACAATCTGAGATTTTTTGGTTTTTAAAAACGTTAAAATTTAATTGGAATCTGTGTCTGAGCGGGTGCAGGGTAGTCAATAGTATTGTTAAACTTCTTGAGGAGCGTAGATGATAACAGCGGTCAGGAGGAGGAGGAATCTTGTGGTAAAGTGCTGCAGAAGCTCTTTGTAAGAATATGGTCCAAAAACAAGATCGGAGGAACTGATACTGGAGAGTTTCAATTTTTTAAATTGTCCCCCCTGGTCGAGATGGGGCAGAATACATTGTTTGAATAACAGCAGTCTTAGGTCTGGCGCATGAACGAATTTTCGTAGGAAGTATGATTTGGTTCTTAGGTATGGTTACAGCATGAACTGAGGTGTCAAGTTTATTATTATAGTTGAGTCCAAGGTCCTTTATCTGAGATACCAATAAGGGAAGATGATTTGGCTCCACTTGAATGTTGGGTGACAGACAGAGAATTTTAGTTTTGAGATGGTTAAGGGACAGTTCAATTTGAGCGAGTGATAAGTCTAAGTGATTGAGCTATTGTTGGATTGTATCAGAGTTCTGATTGATGGGACATAAAACCTTTATGTCATCAGCATATTTAAAATATGTGACATCAGGAACAACATTTTGAATCATAGCAAGTGGCTTGGGTTGAAAGTAGTTAGTATTTAAATCAGAATCTGAGGGAATCTGGATGAAAAGGAATGCACAAATTGTGCTGATTCGCAAGCCAGAGAGAACATAGATGTTGAGCTTGGTTTTTAGTACATTAGTGTTGTTCATTAGGCACGTGAACTTTACATGACTTCGAGTGTGGTAGTGGGATAAGGATTCTTCCTTACTTAGGGTCTGCAGGGAAATTGAGAAAGATAGTCTCCGGATCCATAGTGGAAAAGGTTGGACCTTTGAGAGGAGGATGGGGTATGAGAATGGTCCAAAGTTTCTTTGAATCTTCTCGAGTTCATTACATTTCTTCGATGAGATATTTCTAATTTATACCAGAGACATAGTTTGGTAGTATAAATCTTTTATAGATGAGAAGTCTGAGAAACTTCGAGTTGATGAGTTTTTAAGTGTAATGATCGAGAAATTTGTGTTACGTTTTATTAGTTTGAGATGAGGAGCAAAGCTGAGCTTCTGGTTGTACGAAACGCCGAGGTCCTTGATTACTTTAACTAGGTAGAAATTGGATTTGGTCGGAAGGGTAGTGTTCAAGGGCATCATTTCAGTCTTGTCAGGGTTGATTGACAGATGGATTGTTTTTAATTCTTGGTGAAGGTAGCTAATGATATTATCAACTGCTTGTTAAGTGATTGAAGATGGATGCGTTAAAACGACTTTAAGTTTGAGCTGTCAAGTTTCGAAAAAATAGATAAATTTTCAACTTTGATTTAAAATAGCTCGGGAAATAATATAGCCGGTTCCAAAACTCAGTGAACATTTGATTCCGGGGCGAGGAGTGCTAAATAAACGATCAAATATATCATAATATAACTATTTTTATCGTGGATTTCATTGGTCCGGTCTAAATTTTATTTCATTTACCCGTTTAGACATAAGAAATACATTAATTTTTGGGCTCGTACTGCAAGGATATTATAAGATAATTTCGTCGAAAATGATATCTAGTATATATTATTTTAAATGATCTTTCATTTGAGATATTTTTTAGATCGATTCATCTCTATTATAAAAAATCAAAATAAATTGGTTACTTGTAAGCGACAGGGTCAAATTTATGATCTGAAGTGTTGATCCAATTCAGAAATTTTTAAGAAAGAACGATGTTCGAAGAAAACACGCTTATTTTATAGAGGAAAAATTATTTGATGAATTTTTCTTTGCTATATGATTTTTGGATCCTGAAATACAGATTTCTAGTAAGGCTAAGATCAGATCAAAAAAATTAACAAAATGGAGAAGAAGGAGTTTTTTCCTGCAGTAGGAAAAATGAAAAAAAAGTTTCAAATCAAAAGTTTATTTTTAATAAAATTATGAAGCTCAACTTCAAAGGTGGTGGGTTCAGTAATGATATTAGAAGAAGGCTAAATGATCTCATCAATCAACATTATAATAACATACAATTGAAAATTGTATTTAAAACTCAGAGATTATTTAGTTTGATTCATAAGGATTTGCTGAAGCCAGAGGAGAAAACTCTATTAGTTTACAAATTCCAATGTGATTGTGGAGCCTCATATATAGGTAGAACTATTAGGAAATTATCTACCAGAGCGGAGGATCATCTGAAGAAGGATACTGCGGTTACTAGGCACCTTAGACAAGAAGATCATACAGCTTCAGTTTCTAATTTTTCCGTTTTATACAAAAACCCCAATGACGACAGCATAGATGTATGGGTGAAAGAAAAATTTCTTATTAACCTATATAAACCTAATCTATGTGTTCAAAAAAACTATTCCTATAATCTTCAATTACCTTGGCCAATGTAAGCTTTTTCACTTTTCTCTCCACTGTTGCTATTTATTGGAGAGTTTTGGTGTTTTTTCAGCTTGCATTTTATTCTTATTTTCTTTGACTTTTACTATTTCTTTCATGATTTGTAAATTATTATTTTGAATGAACTTTTAACTCATATCATTTTTGAAGAATTACCACTGATGATACTTCAAGAAATGTACATTTGGTTTTAATATATCTTCTTTCAATTTTCTAAATTATGAATTTAAGTGGATTTTCGGACGTGTTTGAAAAACTACGTGAATTACTTATTCGTAATAAAACTAGGATGGTAGCACCTTGAAAAAAAGTTTAAGATAGACCTAACGGAAATTTTCCTTCTACTCTTTCGTTAAGAATTTAATTCTGAACAAGATGATGTTATTTTTATTTTTCTATCTTGTTCTGTATAGGAAGGCAAAGCCTTGCAAGTCGGTGCTCAGTTTTAACAGAATAACTTGAAAACTCTATGGTAGATTTTTTAAAGAAAGACATAATTGAAATCAGTGAAAAATTCTCTACAAAATTGGAAAATATCAATGAGTGTAAAAAAGAAAAAAATCCGGTTTATAAAACTATAGCTATGTGTAATTAGTTTTAAAATAAAATTTATTAAAACTTAGGTCAATATTAGAATTCTCAGCCATGGTCATCCAAACGTGATTCGACGGTTAAATTAGAAAGTTAAATCAAATCTGATGAAAAATTATAACTCTTTTCTGTCCTGATTATCTATACTTTATTATCATAGGTCAGCCTCTTGTATTATTCTATTCTCTCATCTGATTGGACAAAACTGATAGGTATGAGATCATGAAAGTATATAAGTAGTAATTTGTTTTTTGACAAACTTGTCGTACCACTGAAGAAGGCGTGTGAAGACAATCACCGTCGAATCACGTTTGGATGACCATGGCTGAGAATTCTAATATTGACCTAAGTTTTAATAAATTTTATTATAAAACTAATTTTAGATCATTTTTCACTGAATCGGAAAGCTATGTGTAATTCAATCAATTTGTTAAGATTCTAATATCCCAGTTTTATTCAACAAATCAAAATTCAACCCGTAGATCATAAAACCAGTATAATTTTCCACTTTTACTTACTTTTTGTCTCTTAAATTAAAGTTGGTTATATACTCAAACATATAGTCTTGAGGAGAGAATAACTTATGAAGAACTTTAAAATTACCTTCCTTTTAATTTTCCTATTGCTGGTTCTTATTCTTCAGGCGGAGGAAATGAAAAATTGCACCACTGATGACAAGGAAGTTGTCGGCGCTGATGATGATATTGAATGGATTGGCGATGATAAGGATAGCCTTCTAAAAGAGTTTACCTTACCATCAGAGTGATTATTGACAGAGAAAAATCAGTTATCATTTACAGATATCAATAAAAATCTTATCATAAGCTTCTCATCTTTAGTAAATTTTCATAACAAGAAAGTAATAGAATAGAGTTTTCTTTATGGCAAAATATCAATTATATTTAGAAAAAACACTTGTTTTTCTCATATTACTGTCAGTTATATCCTAGATTTTGAGAATAACCCCAAGGCTATGAACACAACCGAATTTCATTGGCCCCTCCCGTACAAGTGTATGAGTTATCCAAGATTATCAGTCATGAAGATATTCATTCAATTCGATAAAAGATCACAGAGAAAATTTACTACTAAAGAGAAACCTTTTTCATAAATTCATAGAAAGCTGTCGAAAGTGTTACTTATTTCACGTATTACTTATTGGGGTTGTCAATACCCTCATTCAAAGCCTAATTCAGTAAAGTAAAGTTGATTGATTAGGAATTCATGATTTTTACAAAAATCTCAATTTCTTATCAACAACTCGGACTCATTCGGAATTTTTGAAATCAAAATTTTTTGAACCAATCAGAGTCCATATTTGTTATTAATTCATTGGATGATCCTCATCAAACAAATAATAATTTGAAATATTTTTCATCTTAACTCATTCTTTATTGGTAAAAATAATTTTTGATGAAAATTAATTTTGAAAAAATAAATTTCGAACTTAAAAATCTTAGTTGATTTCGAAGTAAGAAAGTGGTCTAGAAAATATTTTAAGGATTAAAATTAGGGAAATATTGATTATCCATCGATTCGTAAAAGGAGGACTCATTATCTGGATTTTAGAGAATCTTCATTATCGTCAAAGTGTGAGAATTTTGAAAAAATCATAGATTCCCAACTTAATATCAAAACTCTGAATAGACATCATCAGAATATCTTTGAGGAAATCATGCAATAATGAATTGAACTTTTTATAGCATCTTCTCTATAGAAATTACCTAACCTTTGAAAAATGATAAAAAACCAAATGTAGATTTCTTAAAGGACCATCATTGGGGATAAAAATTGGAGAATGTATACCAGATAATAGTTTAATTTTGTGGAAAATAATGCCGAGCTTCATCTAAAATATTTTCTGATGACGAAGGGATCTTCATGAGGAGTTAGAAGTCGAGTGAATATAATAACTTTTTGGTTCTCTGCCACTTGGGTTGAAGAACAAAGAGGTGGACCTTTGCCAGCTTCTTTATCATTTTGAATAGCTCCTTTCCTTCATAGCCTAACTTTGTAGCTAGCACTTATTGTTTGCACAGGTTCGAGTTTGTTTATAAAGTGGGCTTCCGCCTTACTCTACTCAATAGTCTTATTCCTTAATTCCCAATTCCTTACAAGTCTTAAAGGCGGACATCAACATGTAGATTAGTGTATGCTTCCATTTTATAAGTTGAAATAGTAGATATTACTAGTTTTTGAAAAAATCTTAGAATTTAGGTCTGTTTTACTCAAAAAATTCAGATTCCATAATTCTGTGAAACAAAAAGATATAATTTTTGTCGAAATGAAAATCTTATTTTAGATGTAATTCAGGGTAATGTAGATAGTTAATCAAAATGTCAAACTTTCGAAATATTTCAAAAGGTTCTGGAATATATTTCTTGACAATAAGCTTGAAATAAAATTAATAGGTTTTTTAATTTTTGAAAGTATAAAAATCGAAAATTTTCAGAATTAATTAAGGAAGAAAATGAAAATATCGTTAAGCTTCTATTTACTAGTAATATTTACGTGTGGCGTTTATGCTGATGTTAGCACGAGATATGGAGAGTTCAGAGATGCTCTAGATTCTGATATTGCGGCAACATTAACGGCACCCAACACACAAAACATCCAAGATGGAGTTGCATTTATGCAAGAAAAATTAAAATGTATCTTGGATGCAAAAGCTGCAAAAGAAGCAGCGGAAAAGCAACAGGAAGAGAAAGTTGCTGACATATTAAATAAAGTGAATGTTCCAGTTGAAACAAGCGAGGAAATTGCTGAAGAAATGGCTGATGTTGCGATGAATATGGCACAGATGAACATGAACACAAGTACGTTAGATATAAGAAAATTTTAGTATTGAAATAAGGTATAAATAAAGTAGATAGAGAATGAAGTAATTGAGAAAAAATTAAATCAAAAAATTAAATTTAATCAAATTTGTACAAAAAAGGTGGAAGTGAAGTGATTAATGAAGATCAAAGAAAAGAAATTGCAAAAATTGGTACAGATAACGGAATGTCAGAAGAAAAAGCGTTAATTGCAGCAAACATAATAGCTGATGAAGCAGGAGGCTTGCCAACGACAATTGCACCGACAACGAAACCAGTGACCGATGCCCCAACCGATGCTGCTACACCAGAACCAGCCGTCACCCCAGAAAAGGTCGATGATGTCATTGAAGACCTCACTTTGCCTCCCAATGTAACTGCGGATGAAGTTAAACCAGCTGTCGAGCTTGCCCTCGAGTTGGCACAAGACAACATTGACTCTGGTAAGTGAATTGAGAGCAACTAGGAAAAGCTCGTCTGACGATTTGTTTGCGATTACAGGCGCCGATGCTACACTCACTCCTGAGCAGGTCACCGAGGTCCAACAGAAACTTGAAGAGACCCTCTCTCCTGCTGATGCTCAAGCTGTCCTCAGCGATCTCGTCGACAGCGCTGCCGATGTACAGGCCGAAGCCAACACCGATGCCGCAACCGATGCCCCAACCGATGCTGCTACACCAGAACCAGCCGTCACCCCAGAAAAGGTCGATGATGTCATTGAAGACCTCACTTTGCCTCCCAATGTAACTGCGGATGAAGTTAAACCAGCTGTCGAGCTTGCCCTCGAGTTGGCACAAGACAACATTGACTCTGGTAAGTGAATTGAGAGCAACTAGGAAAAGCTCGTCTGACGATTTGTTTGCGATTACAGGCGCCGATGCTACACTCACTCCTGAGCAGGTCACCGAGGTCCAACAGAAACTTGAAGAGACCCTCTCTCCTGCTGATGCTCAAGCTGTCCTCAGCGATCTCGTCGACAGCGCTGCCGATGTACAGGCCGAAGCCAACACCGATGCCGCAACCGATGCCCCAACCGATGCTGCTACACCAGAACCAGCCGTCACCCCAGAAAAGGTCGATGATGTCATTGAAGACCTCACTTTGCCTCCCAATGTAACTGCGGATGAAGTTAAACCAGCTGTCGAGCTTGCCCTCGAGTTGGCACAAGACAACATTGACTCTGGTAAGTGAATTGAGAGCAACTAGGAAAAGCTCGTCTGACGATTTGTTTGCGATTACAGGCGCCGATGCTACACTCACTCCTGAGCAGGTCACCGAGGTCCAACAGAAACTTGAAGAGACCCTCTCTCCTGCTGATGCTCAAGCTGTCCTCAGCGATCTCGTCGACAGCGCTGCCGATGTACAGGCCGAAGCCAACACCGATGCCGCAACCGATGCCCCAACCGATGCTGCTACACCAGAACCAGCCGTCACCCCAGAAAAGGTCGATGATGTCATTGAAGACCTCACTTTGCCTCCCAATGTAACTGCGGATGAAGTTAAACCAGCTGTCGAGCTTGCCCTCGAGTTGGCACAAGACAACATTGACTCTGGTAAGTGAATTGAGAGCAACTAGGAAAAGCTCGTCTGACGATTTGTTTGCGATTACAGGCGCCGATGCTACACTCACTCCTGAGCAGGTCACCGAGGTCCAACAGAAACTTGAAGAGACCCTCTCTCCTGCTGATGCTCAAGCTGTCCTCAGCGATCTCGTCGACAGCGCTGCCGATGTACAGGCCGAAGCCAACACCGATGCCGCAACCGATGCCCCAACCGATGCTGCTACACCAGAACCAGCCGTCACCCCAGAAAAGGTCGATGATGTCATTGAAGACCTCACTTTGCCTCCCAATGTAACTGCGGATGAAGTTAAACCAGCTGTCGAGCTTGCCCTCGAGTTGGCACAAGACAACATTGACTCTGGTAAGTGAATTGAGAGCAACTAGGAAAAGCTCGTCTGACGATTTGTTTGCGATTACAGGCGCCGATGCTACACTCACTCCTGAGCAGGTCACCGAGGTCCAACAGAAACTTGAAGAGACCCTCTCTCCTGCTGATGCTCAAGCTGTCCTCAGCGATCTCGTCGACAGCGCTGCCGATGTACAGGCCGAAGCCAACACCGATGCCGCAACCGATGCCCCAACCGATGCTGCTGATCCTCTTGATCTTATTGTGGACTTAGTCGAAAGTGATCCTGACTCTCTTGTTTCTGTCGTTTTTCCTGATGATGAAGTGCAAAGTTTATCTGCAATCGCTGATGAATTCGATGCACTTATTGCCGCACTTTAAATATATATACATCTGTTTTGATTATACGCAATTTTTTCCTCCTTTTTATCCTCATTATTTATTTTTTTTCCCATTTCATGTTTCAGTTTATGTTAGGACACAGTCTTTTCCTGAATGTTGAATATCTGCGTAGCTCAAATTTCTGATGTATGTTTCACATCTTCGATGAATCAATCGTAGTATTGAACAGAAATTTACTGAATATTCACAAGCTTCCGACCTTTTCTTTCAATGAACTCCAAGCTTTTTCTATCGGGTTCAACAAGAAAGAATCTGGAGCTAATCTATGTATATTTACATTCTCAGATTGAAAGTTCTTAGTTCTTCAGTACGGACTTTGCACTTTGTGTCAAAAATCACCCTTTTCTCTCTGCCCCTTTTTTATCAAAATAATAATATAACCTCTGTACTTATAAGTAATCACACTTCAATTATTGGAACTTAAAAAATAAAATAGGTAACATATTATTCAGTTGTATTGAGAATATTTTTCTATTTCCAACTATCTAATATAACATATTATTTCAAGTTATTAAACCAGAGATATTGTCATTCAAAATCTAATAAATTCATAACTTAGAGCGAAAAAAATAATTTCTCGAAAATCCGTTTTTTCTCTACGGAAATGGGCTTGTCTTTGTCACAAAACAAACAATGAGTCATAGAGCATTTATATATTTAGAATGTTTGGTTTATAACTACATTCGGAGTCGGTATTTGGTCTAGGCTCCATATTTTGCTAGTTTTAAAACAATTCAAAATTTTGCCGTCAGAAACGTCTTTGAACGTTCTTTGAACCATCATGTAAGCTTCAGGTACATCTGGTAAATTTTTTCGACATCCTAACTCTTTCAGAAATCTAGATTTAAAACTCCAAATTATTCCCTGGTCCAAGGGCTGACAAACTGATGTGCAATTTGGTGGTAAAAATAACAGCTTCACACTGTTAGGAGGCGGTGGAACCTTATGGAAAGCCACATTGTCAGCGAGTAGCAGTATATTTCTGCCAGCGAAGGCTTCGTCGTAAAAGTTCAGTATTGTTCCATGCACTTTTGTTTCCTCGATAATGTGGAGGTAAATTATTGTGGAAACATCTAGGCTTTTTCGAGTGCCCTTCAACAATTTGAAAAATGAAATTCAATTTTACATAACAAGCAATATCTAAACAATGCTTACCAATATCAAGAGGAGGATACTTTTCACCTTTCATGCTACAACAGGCTACAATAGTTAAGCCACGACAATTTTTCGAATTAAAATCCAGAGTAATTAAGCCTCTTTCTTGATAAAATAGGGAGGTCTCATCTACATTGAATATATTCTCTTGTGAGTAAGAGGTGAGCACATCAACATTGTCCGTTATCCAAGATTCGATAACTAGCCAATCAATTTCACCTCCTTCACCATACATCTTGTAGGAATTAAGTTGGTGTTGCCGTTTTAAACTCTGAGCCCAACCGTTGCTAGCTGTGCATCCAAAACCATAGGTATTATGAATCGGAGCATTATCGCAAACAATTGTTATAGGCAAGATTCCTTGATTACGGCATAAATTAATGAGTTCAGTGATCCAATTGTTAAATTGATCCGTTTTAAAGGATCCTCTTCTTGATGCTAGTATAAGAAAGGAATTATGGGTAATTGCTCCGATGCAATGGATATTGGAACTTTTACTTGTAGGATTGATTAAAGTACATCTTTTTCCTATTTTTGAACAACCAAATTTCTTCTTAGTAAATAAATTAAAATTTGTTTCGTCTATCAATACAATTGTGGAAGATGACTCACATTAAAGTATTTTTCGACAATATTCGCTCCCCTTGGCCTTATTTTTAAACGAGTTCATTGACGTAGGAACGCTCTTAGTGATTTTCAATGAAATTAGAGCACCATCCAACCAGTTCTTGAAACAGTCTCTCTTGGGGAGTAACTATATCTGTTTCTCCTTTCATTTTTTTTACTTCGTCTTAGTTCGTATTCTAATTTTTCGAAGTCTTTCATTTGCCAGAAAAATCGAAACTAAGCAATCAATAATGAGAATTCGTTCAATAATTTACGAAAGGCTAGATGAAGAAATAGGCCAATTTCTAATGAAGGAAACGAATAAGATAAGAGAGAAAAAATACAATAGTCTTAAGAAACGCATAGAAGAACACTATATAAACTCTCAAGAAAGAAGTATCTTTAATTATGCGAATATAGAATTGTCTCAGGCCCAAAAAGAGCATACCGAAAAAATCAAAAAAGACAGAAGATAGATCAGACTTCGAAAAACTAGCGTACGAACTGAGACAAAGTAACAAAATGAAAGAAGGAACAGACATAGAAGACTTTAAAATAGGGTTGATGAATACAAGAGTTATAGAAAGAAAATAGCCTTACATAAAGAAACTCAAAAGGGAACTCTTCAAGGGATTGAAAGAGTTAACTAATAATGAAGAACTAATAACTGTTAGACCAGACAAAGGCACAAAGTTGGTAATCATGAAAAAAAATGATTATATAAGATCGGTACTTGATTTTCTATTGGATGAGAATAAATTTGAAAGAAAGGATATTATAATAAATGAATATAGAATCTATGTTCATATGATTTCATTAAACTAATAAATGTGTATTGTATGAAAACTATATTTTAATAGTAATAATTTCGTTGAAAATAACTAAAGTATTTCAATGGCATTATAGCAAGTAAACTGAAGAATCTTGAAAAATTAAAGATTGTTTTGGCGAAAATAGTAACGTTACTTTTTAGATTTAAATAAACAAAAGTTATATCTAGATTATTGGCTTAGAATAATAAGTGTATTTTTCTAATTAGAATAGGCTTTGTTTTAGGGAATGATGATTTATAGCTTAAATGAAAGCTGACACAATTCTATTTTTAAAAGAAGTAGAGGTTAGAATATTCAGTTTGAAGAAAAAGGGACACAGCCTGATATAGAATGATAGAAGAAAAAGACATCAATAAGACAGCATTAGACTTGTAGAGGAAGGGAGTATTGGACGCAGGAGTAAGGGAGAAAATCTTGAGAAAAAACGCAATACTGTCAAGACTTTATTTCTTACCAAAAACACACAAAATAGACTAACAAAATATACCGGAGATCGTACCTATGAAACCAATATTAGACTATGTTTAATAGACATGTCAGTAAGCCCCCAACAGAACTTAGCGAAATGGTTATTAAACATCCCAAAACCAGTCCATAACCACTTTAGTATGTAGTCACAGACGTATTTCATTTCGTAGAAAAAGTAAAGGAATACCAAGTCGGTTCCAGAGAAATGATATAATTAGATGTCAACGCATTATTCCTTAATAATCCTATCAAAGCAACACTAAACAGCATTGGGCCATACATCAATGAAAATAGAAACTCAGATTCTGGGTGTATCATTTTCTGAATGCAAGATCACGTTTACTTGGGATGTTAGATTCAATGATTCTTGGTTGATTGATGTTGCTTGTTCAAATTTGATTGGCCGAGAACAAATTCGTGTAGATAGGTTGATAAAGAGAGATTACTAATCACTGCTATCGATTAATCAGATTGAAGAATCAAACACTACTAATAGCCGGCCAAAATCAAGATAAATATTTTCTTTGTTATCACAATTTCATTGATAGTATATAACTAATTTTCATATATTAAAATAGCATTGATTCCTAATTACACTGATAGAGATTTAATATTTTTTTTAAAAGTATTTTATTCTAGATATGGAATTCTGATGTAAAATTTTACGCTGATCACGAATCTGGTATTTAAAAATTTTTGGCTGTCTGTGAGCTGAGATAATGGGCAAAAACCAAATTTTTGAAATTTCGAAAAACACCTCTTAAACTTTTGCAATTTAATAAAAGATTATAATCATTTGAGCAATAAATTTTATATCATCTGAAAGTAGAATAAAAAAATTACATAATGGCTGTATTTTTATGTATCTCAAGACATGGTTAGCGTTTCAAAAGAAGCTGTAGAAAATAAATTTTGCGAAAATTTTCAAATAATTTGTAAAATTTTTGGCACAAAAATCCAATTTGCTTCTAAACGAAAAAAGATATTCCAAATTTTATCCGAGTTTACAGTAGGAAAATTTATCCTCTAGCTTTCTTATATGATACATTTTTTTGAATTATGCTTACTTGTGCTTGATTTTTGCTAGTTTGTAGTATTAGGTTTTCTCAAGTTTTATATTCAAATCTAGGGTGTCTAATGAATCTTAAACTGCATTTTCTGAAGTATCATTATGATTGGCTTCTTCTAAAATGGGGATTGGATTTTGAAGTCTTGGTAAATCCCTGCATGTCCCCAAGTCAGGATAGTTCTTAAAAATATTAAAATTAAAAAACTATTCAAATTATGAATAAAATAAGGCTTATGTGCTGAGCAGGACTTTTACGAGGGATGATGATAGTTTTACAGAAATAACTATCCTCTTCATGATTAAAGGGCTGAGACCAAGCTTTGATTTTGTTTCTTTTTGATGTACGTTCAGGATAATTGACCTTAGAAAAGCAAGATCTGCAGATAGAAGAAGGAGAAAAATTTCTTCCAGGATTTATAGTCTGTCCAAAATAGTCTTGAATTTTCGTCAAAACGTCTTCTGTAATCTACAGCCATTATGTAATTTTTTTATTCTACTTTCAGATGATATAAAATTTATTGCTCAAATGATTATAATCTTTTATTAAATTGCAAAAGTTTAAGAGGTGTTTTTCGAAATTTCAAAAATTTGGTTTTTGCCCATTATCTCAGCTCACAGACAGCCAAAAAATTTTAAATACCAGATTCGTGATCAGCGTAAAATTTTACATCAGAATTTCATATCTAGAATAAAATACTTTTAAAAAAATATTAAATCTCTATCAGTGTTATTTTTCAGTGTTCTTGACAAGCCTTCCGCATTTTCCACAAGCTGCTCTAGTTTTCCTGTCTGTATCTCTTGACAAAATGCATAACGAGCTTTGGTTACCGAAATAATTTTTTGTTTTTTAAACGGAGGATCTACTGCTATGAGCTCATCTTGAGTAATTCTCATGAATTTCTTTGAAGGAAATTTCAAAAATTCTCTTCTTGATTATTTTTTCACATTCAAGCTGTTTAAGGTCATTTAAGACTATAAAAGACGTAGGCATTGTATGCTGTGATATCCAGCATATTCCAGAATACTGCTAAGAGCCATCGTTTAGTTGCTCGTCTACATGAGTAATTCTCAATGAGTAAATAAAAAGTTTCAACTCCCCTTGTGCTGTTATAGTACGTAATGATCTCTGGTTTGTCTCCTTCATCTTGAACATTAGTATGGAGCGTTGACAGAAGAAGAACAGGTTTGTTCTTCTTTTGACCAAATCGTAGAATTGTAGCTCCATTGCTGTAGATGTATTCTTTTCTTCCTTCTTCTGTGGAATTTTTTTGAAAATATCTGGGGAGAAAAGCCTCACTCGAGCATACCTCAATCAAACCCATAATTGACAGCTCCCGCCTGTACATTAGATATCTAGATGACACGTTTCTTTTGATCAACGAAGAATGCAACATAGAAGATGTTTCCAGAGATCTAAACAGTATGCATGTGGACATGAAAT
>SSNU01000157.1:8785-88545 GCA_012064415.1 Gyrodactylus bullatarudis
CAATCTCTTCTAATTCTTCATCAGAGTTTTCAGCATCTGGAATTAAGACAACTTGCCAAAAATCTCCCTTTCTTGATTCTTTATATGTTGCTTCACTATCCATACCTTTAAGTGCCGTTTGGACATACATGTCCTGTAGTTTGAACGTTAATAACTCTTTCTACCATCGAGTTACGTAATCCAATAAAGCTTCATCATAAAGTCAAGGTTGAATTCTATTGGTCACCTAAATTATAAAATGATAAAACATTGTTTTTCCCATGGAAAACTTATGAAAAAAATTTTCAATAAATCAAAAAAAATTCTCTAAATAAATCTTCAATTTTGAAATAGAAAAAAATGGAACATAGTTAAAAAACACATCATTAGAATGTTAAAAAGTTCATGATTAAGTGAAAAAAAATCTTTGTAAAAAAATGAAAAATAACGAAATTATGTAGGTTTAAAATAGATGGACATATATGTCCATCGGCACCGAAAGGGTTAAGAAGAAGCTTGTAATCTGGGCTCTCTTCAATTGTTCAATTTTGATATTGAATTAAATTTTAAACTCATCATCAGATCAAACTAATTATTTCAAAAAAATAAAATTAACTCTATACTAGATCAATAATTTATAAAGGTCTCGTTCTCTTTTCGTATGAGAGGTTTTGGAAAAAGAATTAACTTGAAAGCTTTCAACTCTCGGGCATCTTTTCTCAGTCATTTCTACCAATTACTAATTTCTGTTCTCTCTATTTATTGAGAGGGGAGGAAGAATTCTTTTTACACTCATGGGGAAAATTTTACTTTTTGTGTTTTGTATGCAATAAAAACCACTTTTTTCTTTCGTCTAACTTTAACTTGTACGAACCACATCGATAATACAGTAGTTGTAGCAATACTATATACAAACTTTCTCCACAAAGATTACCATGTTAAATTATTGTTGAATTATTAGGGTAGAAATGGATTTATAAATGCATTTCTTTTCAAATGATTTATTGAAACCTGTAGGTCTTCTCTTCTCTCTCCCTCTCTCTCTCTCTCTCTCTTACTTACTTTCTGACATGCATACAAGGAAATTTTCTTTTCGAAATTTTATTAATTCTCTTGTTATTAGATAATTATCTAATTATTATAATAATTGTTAGCTAATCCTCCCATGAAAAATACACTGGATTATGAATGCCATTTGTCCATTTTTTCATGAAATCATTTCCCCGTTTAAATCGTAAAGAAGTTTATTTATTTTTGGAGTTATACTAAATAAAATCTAAAGTCTAAAAAATCTCTAAAAGCACTGTAATCTCTACATTGTTATCATTCAAAATCTATATAACCCTATTTTTCAATCAAGGAAGAAAATAATAATTTTTTATTTTACTTTCAGGTATGGCTTTGTGTGACATCTGGATTTGCAGTGATGTCCTTTTATGTACAGTTAGCATATTTCACTTGGTCGCTATTGCTATAGATAGATATTTTGCCATTAGTCGACCGACCTATCTACAAAAGAGAACAGCTAACCAAGTTTTATTCATGATTGGTGCCTGTTGGCTCAGTGCAGCGGGAATAAGCATTCCAGCAAGATTTCATACTAAACGTGCTGAAACTTTCAAAACTGTCTACGAAGAAGGAGGCTGCTCGGTTAATGAAGAAGTCTGGTATACCATATTCTCAAATCTTGGCGCCTTCTACATTCCTATAGGCTTCATGCTAGTTATTTATGCTAAAATTTGGATTCTCGCCCGTCAGCGAATAAGAAAGAAAAAATTTCAACAAGCAGAAAAGCGCAGAAAGTCTCTCTTCACCCAACGACCTGGAGATGATGGCCAGGTTTTCCTCTCTGATAGATTCCCTGATAAATCTGACCATGATGGACTGAGTCAGCTCAATAAATCGTTCAAGGAAAAATGCAGGCAAAGACTATTTTGTTTCATATGTAACGGAAAATGCTGCATATCCACTAATAATACAATTAATGGAAGCAATAATGGTAACTTAACTGGTGTCACAGTCGGAGCTGTTGCAGCTGGCATGCGAATGGCTTCTGCTATAATGACCACAACAAAATCTAGTCCGATAAGGCCTAGTGTTGATACCAACTATTTGCTTTATCTCAATCCCTATATAAGTGAATCATCCTCTTTGGACTCCATCTCAAGTTTCCATAGGGAGGGTCAACTGCCTTTATCTTACAGCATTATTATGAAACACATACACCGGAAACATGGAAATTTTAACTCAGATGAAGAGAATGGTGGTGGACCTCTCAAGAAGGACCCTTCTATAATGTTTGCTGATGATCAGGTTTCAAATATTTACACAATTACCCCTTCCTCGAGTCTGAATATTTGTCAAGAGACCAAAAAGACTTATGATCCAGTATCTCAGAGAAATTCCAACTTCATTTCTCTTTCTGCATATGAACGACGAAAAAAACAAATGAAATGGCTTAAAAGACAGAAAATTCTTGAGAAAGCAGCTAGCAAAGCGATGGATATGATTGTCTTTGATAGTCCATCTATTGATAGCATCACTGGGGTACAGTTGACACCTCGAGAAAGACTCGAACAAAAAAGAGAACGAAAAGCATCGACAACTTTGGCAATTATTACAGGTTGCTTTTTATTGTGTTGGCTACCATTTTCTTTGAACACTTTTATTCGAGTGGTATTCTTAAAAAATGATAACGCTGAGAGATCCGACCTAGATGCGGTATTTCTTTGGTTAGGTTACACCAACTCCCTATTAAATCCTATTATTTACACTATATTTGCACCAGATTTTCGAAATGCCTTCAGAAAAATATTATTTGGAAGATACAGAAGAAGGTGATCAGATTGTTAAATTAAAATACTTGTAATTAAAGAAATGTAAATGAAAATTTTCAATTTAACAAATTTATTTGAGATGAGAAAATTCATTTATATTAATATTGATACCAATAGCTTTATTCAATTATTATCAAATATATATTATTTTCATGGAAAAGAGTTTTTAATTGATGAGATATGAATCATATCATATGATGCAAGAATAGCATCAAGAAAAGGGCCTTAAACTGTATTTAAATTCAAAATTATCTTTGGAAATTATTCAAAAATGATTTAAACAAAATTGTGTTTTGATTGATTTGTTGGTATGAATGTCGAATTCAAATAGATTCAGATAATTGGATATCAATTATTCAATAATAATAACTATTATTGGAATTAGATCCAGGAAGAATTCCGAAATTGAGTACCAAAAATGGTTTCGGTAAATAACTTAAATAATTTTCTAGTTTCGAAACTTTAATTTCTTTGAAAGCAATCCAATTGCTGATGTTGAATATTATTGTTCCCTCAAAAATTTACAAAATGTTCGTATAACTTCTATCGCTGAAGGAAACAATTTCTTTTTCATTGGAGATTACGAAGGTCTTGTATTTTGTTTTGACAACTCATTCAATCTACGTCATTTCCGTGCATCAAACTCCTTCTCTGAGATATTTCTCATGAAGTTCAATAACAATACAGAGTATCTGTATACAATTAGCAAAACTGAAAATTTCTCTTCAAATTCCAACATTAACATTTGGAACATAAAAGATTGGGCTGATAAACAATTGCCATCAATTATGAAATCTATAGTTGTGTCGTCTCAAGAAAATAGCAATATTTCTTGTTTTGATTTCACCCCAGACAATCATTTTTTGCTCATAGCCAATTCTTCGAAGAGTCTTGAAATTATTCGTTTTAATCTTAATAAAGATCAACCTGAGAAGCGTAAAGTATTGAGGACTTTTGATGCAGAAATTACAAATATTTTTTTCGACATAAAAAAGTCCAGCTCATCAAAAATTCATCAATTTTATCTTACCACAAATGATAAGATTATGTATTTCTCTATAAATAGAAATCTTGATATTGATAATCAGATAAATCTTGACACTAGAGGGTGTTCTCTGTTATGTGCTGTTTTGTACAGAAATGAGAGGTTAGAAACAAACCTCATTGTGGCTAGAGATGATGCTGTTTTCTTTTATGATCCCTCCGGCAAAGGTCAATGCTTTGCTATGGGTGGTGAAAAGGTTATGGCCAAAGTCTACAAACATAAAATTATCCTTTGGTACACTACTGGTATTCCTGAAGAATTAGACGAAAGTAATCCACCTGAACAAAGTGTTTCATTATTATCAAAATTGGCTGATAAGCCCATGGCTAAAATCAAAATATTTGACATTAGTAATAAATTCTTTGCAGGAGAATTCAATTTTTCATTCATGTGTGGAATAATCAGCCTTGATGATAAGGGTATTTTTATAATTTCCTCGAGGGAGTCAGTTCACGAGCCAAACTACAAGAATTCAATGACTCTCTTGACTGAAAAGAACAACAAGAGCATTTTAGAGATCCTCTTCCAAAAGAATCGCTATGACTTGGCCCTAGAATTTGTAAAGAAGAACAATTTGGACCCTTCAAACATCTCCTATATCAATTTAAAGCATGCAGACTATCTGTATAGTAATAAGGCATTCTCAGATAGCATTGAAAAGTATATATTCACCATTGGGAACGTGGATTCCTCAGTCATTATACAAAAATTTTTATACTGCAATCGTATAAAAGAGTTATCAACATACCTCGAAGCCTTCCACAGGGATGAGAATATTCACTATTGCACTGGTAATCATACACTTTTGTTACTCAACTGCTATACTCGTCTGGGATTAGAGAGAAAAATTATTGAATTTATTCAAGTGAGTGATTAATCCAACTGTATAATCATAATAACCCCTGAAATTCTGCGAGAAATTAATTTACTATAAGAATTAAAACCCTTAAGTTTGACTTTTTCCTTGAATCATTTAAAGTGTGATTATAAAAATCATTTATTAAGAGGAAATTTCATAAAATCGTTTTCTTTCACCCAATTCTATTTATACTGAAATTCCTATCTACTTGTAGGTAATTTAAAAAGAAATTTCGCCAATGAGAGGAATTATTTGAAAATGTAACAAATAACTCGATCTGAATACAAAAAAACTTGATAATAATAAAACTTGTAAAGTATTTTATCCATTCCTTGTACTACGTTGGATTTAATGTTCTTTTTTTAATTGTACATATAAAGACTTCAAAGGATAAAAAGAACTGGCCTCGATATGATATTTTATCGGTTATCAGATCACTCAGACGATCCTATTATTATTCAGCTGCTTTTGAGCTAGCCAACATAAACAATTTCTTCAGTGAAGCAATTGACATTTTGATCGTGGACCAAAAACAGGAAACCCTTGCCATTGATCTTCTTCTTAAGCTTGACTTTAAGCAGGCAAGTCATCTGACTCATTTTTCTCCATCCTCATTTGAATCCTTTTTTTCACAAGATTATGAAATGTCTCGGACAGTATGGCCGAGTACTCTTCGATAAGCATCCAGAAAAGGTAGAGGAGATCCTAGAAAGACTCTCTCAGAATGCAGGTAACTTGCTTGTATTAATTGATGATACTTTTTTTCATAGATTTTGACAAAATTCATCCTGATGACTTTATTAAAATTTTCAACGATAATAAAATTGCCTTGTTAGCTTTTATGAATCGTCTCTACTCAACTGTGAGTGTCTATATATTTTGAATAATAATTTTACTTAAAGCATGAAAACAACTCGAAACTGGGCTCTAGTGCTTGGCTCATAGAATTCTTGTTGGAGTTGTTACTTTGGGATTATTCAAACAATAACCAGACTCCTGAAACTCTCAATAGAATTCTCAGTATCCTCAAGAATAAAAAGGATGTCTACTCAAAGGAGAAAGTGTTACTCATGTGCAAAGAAAAGTCATTTATCCAGGGTTGCCTGATTATCTGGAAAGATCTAAAAGAGTATTTTTAAATAATTATATTTTACTACTGCAGCTATGAAAACCTCATACAATATGCCATGGCACAAGATGATTTTGATAAGGTATTCATTCTCACAAAAGAGTACGGGTGTGTTTTAGCTAACTATTTTAATTTAAAAAGAAAAGTTTATTATTTCTAATAATAGATCATTGCAGAAAAACTGCTATCTCGATGCCCTCAAATACTTTGCCTCCAAGCAACCCGAGGCGGAGAGTTATCTTGTATCCGTTCTCAAAAGTAACTTGTTACAACTCTCATCTGTACTTATTTTAGTTATTGATCAGGAGAAAATTACAACTCCAATAAATGTTCTTTTATTACTTCTGGAGAAGAAAGGAGACGAAGAGAACAAGTGTAAAATTGGAACTGTCAAGGTAACACCATATATTCATTTTTTCTCCTCGAAAATTAGGAATATTTGTTGAACTGTTTGAGGAATAGTCAGACACAAATCGATCGGATTCGTTTAGAAACTAGTCAAATTCGTCAAGAGACTGCAAAGAATCGAAACTTTAACAAGCAAAACAAATCCAGGTTTGTTATTTATCAGCAACAGAAGTGCATGCTATGCGAGAAACAGCTTGAAGTTCCATCCATTCACTTTGTGTGTGATCATTCATACCATTTGGCGTGAGTATTTTTTATAGCATTGAATCTAATTAATGACAAATTGAATGTAGAAAATTCACCCCTCATAATCCAATTAGATTAGAAAGAAATACATGCTAAATTAGCATTGCTAATCTCTGGTTATCATAATCTTCTCCCCATTACAGATGCCTTGAGAACCGATCTGATGACAAAGCATGTCTCCATTGCCGGTCAAAGTTCAAGTAGGTCTTTAATAGATTTTCATAATTTATATATGTTGTGACGAATTTGGATAATTTGCCGATTATGCATAATTAGCAAAAACCTGACGAATATGCATAATTTTATTCAAATTCATCAGGTTTTTGCCAATTATGCATAATCTGCAAGATATACCTTGACGAATATGAATAATAAGGAATTAAAGGGTGGATGGGAAATCGATCTATGCTTATACGTATTAAATATGTATTATAGTTTTAAATAATTGATAAATACAGATTTGTATAATTTTTTTTGATAAATATTTATGATTAAACAACGTGTTTTCTTGAAATAATATTTTATTCACTATTTATATTTACTTTCTTTAATTTGAATTGAATTATAAAAGTCAATTTTTAACATTAGTTTCGCTGTTGATTAGAAAAAAAGGGTTAGTGTAGGAAAACTTGCAGATTATGCATAATCGGCAAATTATCCAGATTTGATTTATTGAAAAAAAAATTGATAAAAGGATCATGATTATCTGGTACAAAAATAATAATTTTCTTTGAGATCTGATTTATAGATTGGTGTTTGAAATTGAATAAGTTAACTTTAAATCTGAATCTTAGGGGATGCACTGTCTGAAGGAGGATTTTGAAACCGGTGGGATGACAGAGGTTGTAATTATGTTCCAGAGATGAGGGCAGTTTGTTGAATAAAGCGATTGTAAATGCAATTTTCCTGAGCCAATTTGGGATGAGATTGCATTTGGATAGAAGTTCACTGTAAGAGTATAGACCCAAGCAGAAACGAAGAAAGTGAAATTGTAGACGTTCAATCTTTTTTTGAGTGCTTTTTGGAATGTTGGAGACGAGAGCACTGACATAGTCGAGATGAGGAGGAATACATTGTTTATATAAGAAGAGTCTGAGTTCCGGGGAGTGTACAAACTTTCTGAGGAAATATGATTTAATTCTCAGCATCCTTAGAGTTTCCTTAGCATGTATACTGGTGTCTAGCTTCCGGGTGTAGTTGAGGCCGAGATCATTGATTTGAGTGACTAGAAGTGTGTTTAGATCCCGATTGAGCAGGATGTTGTCACTAAGGCACATGATTTTAGTCTTATTAGTGTTTAGAGATAATTCTATTAGTTCAAGTTGAGATGACAGATGGGCGAGTTCAGAGTTGATTGCAGCGGGTCCATGAGTTAAGGGACAGAGGATTTTTATGTCATCCGCGTATTTGAAATATGACACTGATGAACTGGATGGGATGATTGAGAATAAGACTATGTTATGTCCCCCTGGTTGTAGAGGGACACATGTTGAATTCTTTTGGAGAGGAAATTTAGGGTTAGGTTGATGATCAATAGGTTAACCTTCAGTTTGGTGAGGCAATTTTGGATGATATGGAAAGGTAGTCAGGGTCGAAGGCCTTAGCAATATCGACAAAGATGTCAACTGCTGGGACTTTTTTGTACTTAAGGTCGTTGGCTTTGTCGAAAAATGCGATAAGATTAGTTGAAGTGCTTCTACCTTAAACAAAGCCATATTGATTCGGGTCAAGAGATATGATATCTATGTTCTGGAGGAAGGTTTTTATATACATAACAATAATTGATAAAAAGATAATTTGGTTGAGATGAAAGAATAAATATGGCATTTTCTCACCTAAGGGAAGAGCTAAGCAACAATTATGGCCAAGAGAATGTCTTCCTTGACAGTCATTTATCTATAAGTCTCAAAACTATTCTTGACCTGGCTAGAACGGGTTCAATTCAATATAAAAAAGAAGAATCCAGCTTTATTATCGAGAGGGTACTAAAGAAGAATCTATCTGATATGCAACGAAAATTCTCTCAGGACAGTCAGCTCAATCCCTTCGACTCTCTTGACTCATCTGGCTACGGTACATCAAAGTGAGTAATATCCTCTTCATCTACTTTAGCTATACCTTGAATTACTTTTATATATCTTTTATGACCCATGAATAAAATACAAAATAAACTGAAATTGCTTTCTTTGGAAAAACTTTTAAAGATTATCCTCGTATGTAGGATGAATAAATTTTTATCAAAAACTACATCATCCATTTGAAAACTTATTGATTTATAGAATTGTATTGTGTTGAACTTTGAATTGTTTTCAAAAATTTGTTTTTTCATTACCTATAATACAAGCCAAACATATTCCATATAGGGTTAACTTATTCCCCAAAATACATTCTACGGTATTCTTCTACCGTCTGAAATTGATTAAATCTTGACTTTGATTTAAAAATTTAGTTGAGCTCATTTTACCACTTGAATCTTTGAATATAGATCCTTTCAATCTGAGTCGTTATCGTCGACGTCTGTATCTAGCAGTAAATATCCAAAGCATGAGATGCTCCCCAAGCCAGGAATGAATCCTTTCATCGAGGAAGAGGACGAAGAGGAGAGAGATAATGGAAATCGGTTTACTCCTGAGATATCCACAGCACAAATAAAGATTCCTATTACTCCAGTCTATCAGTCAGTACCAAACAACGGTAGTCCATTCTCGATGAGAGCAAACCTGGAGAGTATTGTGGAACATAATGCAGGTAAAGATAAGAACAAAGGAACTCCCAGTCAGAATCTAGATTATCCTAGCCATTTAAATCCGTTTTAATTTGATAAAATTATTTTAATAAGCAATGATTAGTACATGTGATTAAATTCTACTTCATTTTTGATGAGAATCTAAATAAATTATTTATAATTCTTCTCAAGATCTACTCAATAATAGTTATCTAATAATTTCAAAAATTATTTTTCATTTTGTTAATGACAACATTTGGTTCAATACTCTGGGTTAAGGCACTTCCACAAACCAGCATGTTCGCCCCACTTTGCCGACAACTATTGCAATTTTCTATGTTCACGCCTCCGTCTACACTAATGTTTGATTCAGGATACATCTGACGCAACCATTCAACCTTTTTCAACATATCATGCATAAAAGGCTGACCTCCGAAGCCTGGTTCTACAGTCATAACAAGTAGCATGTTTAAATTTTTGACTAATTCTGGTGTGATCACTTCCACAGGAGTTTTCGGCTTTATAGCCATGCCAGCAAACATACCGCTCTCCTTGATTAATCTTATGCAATTGCCAGGATATTCTGTGGTCTCATAATGAAATGTGTACTGACTAATGCCAGCATCTGCCATGCGAGAAATCCACTTTTCTGGATTTTGAATCATCATATGACCATCTAGAAAACAGTTTGGTTCTAAATTTGATTTAAGACATTTAATGACAGGATGCCCAAAAGTTAAGTTATCAACAAAATGACCATCCATAACATCTAAGTGGAGGTAATCTGAACCATTTCTCAAAAGACGATTGCATTCATCAGATAATTTGGAAAGATCTGAATTTAAAACTGATGCACCTATTTGGAACTTCATTCGACAAGTGGTTTCTCTATTATACTTCTTAATGAATAGAAAATCAAATAATTATTAGCTCATAAGTTTAATCAATGAAAAAATGATCATTGGTTAGCTAAAAACCAATGAAAGATGGTACTATAAGTGCTATCAAGAAACCAAGAAGCATTTTTTCCAGTTAAATTTAAAAACGTTTTGTTCAATACCGGAAAATAGTTGTCTTTTCATATCTTAAAATATAGATTTTTTACAAAGAATGTAATTATTTGGTGCAAAATTCAATTTTTCCGAAACCTTCATGCATAATTTGTTTAAACGAGTATATACATTTCCTCCACAAATTGTCTGAAATGAGATAGATTCTATAATGGATGTTAGTTTCACTCTCTACTACTAAATTATGGCTTAATAATCTTTCTTTAGTATTATTTCAAGAAATTTTCTGTCCGGCGATCCCAAGATGTGCAGTTTGAGCAGGCCAGAGACTTTCCTGTAGCTAACAATGCTGTTTATAACAATCAAAATGTTCAAAATGAAGATAAAAAGTTACTTTCTCCCAGGAAAAAAGTAAATGTTGTTTCTTTTTCAACTGGTGAGCCTCCCAAGATTACTGCAGATAGCTCATCTCTACAGGTTAATGATGCTTGTCAAAAATCTCATAACAGTCCCACTAATGTTCCAGATTTTCGTACTCCTTACCCTACAATACCATCCAATTTGCGAAAAGACGAACAAAAAAATAACTCACCCAATAATCATAATCGAATTAACGACAAAACAATTGTACTTGGTGTCAATAGTCAGAAAAAAGACAGACGCTTACTATACAACCCAAGGTCCTGGCAAAATGATTCTGAAATTGAAACCAAAATAACCATCAAGGTATTTCAAAATCTTATCCCTTTTTTTGTTTATCTTTATTTTTCCTTTAGCCTTTGAATGAATCATCTAAAGGGTCTACTATAACTAAGACAATTAGAAAATCAGAGCCGACTTTTAAAACTCCAATGCTTCCTGTCACGTCAGAATTCGACATGTTCCCCTCAGATGACGAGCCAAACAATTTAAAAATTCCCAAGTTGAAGTCTCACAAAGAGCGTCTCGGTCCCAGAGTTACTTTTGCTGATCAACCTGAATTGAAACAAGAAAATAAAAAGCTATTAGTTAAAAAGAGCGAAAAAGAACTTTTTACTGTTGTCAAGAATACAAATAATGCCGCTCAGTGTCAAGACAAGGGTTCTACTCAACATTCCAATGATGATTTCCGTTATCTTATTGAAGGAATTGGAAAGGAAAACATGACCAATACACGTTCTCTTAGGTAAGTACATTTAATCAAATTTTTAAAATTTAACTAACCATTTTTCTAGTATTCTTACCCTCGCTAATCGTTGTGTCGATAAAAATTTTCGGAAAATTCTCAAACCAAATCGTTGCCTATCAATTATCTCTGAAAAACTTGAGGACGCCTATCTTGACTTTGTAAGTTGTTTTTATGTTACAAAATTAAATCGAAATTAGATATTTTATTTTAATTATTGTAGTCTTTGGGCCTGACGACTGCCTGCCTCATTTATATTATTTCTCGTGAACGTGATCCTTCACATTTCAACCAGCAGTCTATGAAATTAATGATGAGCCTGATTAAAACTCCAAACATGATGACATCATTACTGTGTGAAGAAATGGACTCGCAACCATCTCCAGAAACCCAGAATACCAGTTCTAAAGCATCTTCACTCTTCTCGTCTTCGGGTAAATTTTCCTTTGCCAGCCGACGTAATAACCTTTGCTCGAGTGGAAATTTTTCATCAATTCGCTTGGCAAAAGAATCTGAGCGTCTTCGTCATAGGATAAAGGCAACGCTTGAAATGATAAAACCCAAAAGAAATCCTAACGAATCTTGTCAAAAAGTTTCTAGCAGCAAAGTGGAAAATCTCTTTTCCAATTCCTCTTCCATTGTGGCTGAAAATCCCTTGTCACGTCTCAAATTTAAGCATATTGACATTGAGAAACCAATCAATGTGAGTTTAAACATTCTCTTTCCGCATACACTGATATGCATGCATATTAGTCTAGTCTTGATAATTAAGTGTAGTAGTATCATGTCAACAAAAGTAAATCACCAGTAAAAAATTGCATCTTTTTCTAATTTTTTTCATTTTATAGGCTCGAGATTTAATAATTGAATCATTGATCAACATTGGTCTGAGAAAGACTTCTTCTCAGTTCAAATCAATGATTCGTGAGCATGAAGCTATTGATCACATAGCTGAGGAAATAATTGCATCAGTAGATTACCTCAAAGATCTCGAATTAGACACAAAACTTTTACAGGCCAAAACTAATCAAATTCATGTTGATGAATTTTCCATTAGTAAACTAAAGAAAATATTTCATTACACACGTTTCCTTGAGAATATGACCTATCTAGAAGTGGATAATCAGGCATACTTGGTTCGTTACAAAGATGGACAATTAATCTCTCAACTTGTACGAATAATAAGAATTTGCTCATCCCAACTACCAAAGCATCCATCGCCTTCAAAATATCTATCCAAATGCCTTGCTATCTCTGTCAAAGGAAACGAGGAAAACGAAAAATTACCTGTTGTCCAGATCTACGAAAAAATGGCTCAACAATACCCAATGATTATAAAACCCTCTGAGGAGCAGACAATAATTCTCGACTGTCTCACACGGACCTATCGTCTCATGGTCAATTTGTCCCAGAATGAATTTGTTTCACATGTCTTTAATAGTGTCTCTAATGTGGTTGAAGTAACAATGGATATTGTACTTCATATGCCCAATCGCCTTCCTGAGAGTCATCGTTTTGACTTATTAGTGTTAACCCTTTGTACTTTGGTTAACCAATGCCAGCACTTTCCAGAAAATAAATCTCGAATTGTCCACATGGAATTGCCCACTATCCCCTGCAAGGATGATGAAGATAAAAAGATTGAAGAAGAACAAGTTAAACCAGATACTAACAAAGCTTCCCTTCTTCCCTGGGATGACAAAAGTAGTCAAGCTCAAGTCTTTGATGAGATCATCTCCCTTTTCCTTTATCGTGATGAACTAGTCAAATCGCATGACTTTGAAAGAGATGATGGACAGCACAAAGAATCTGAGAATCCCATGACCATTGATAACCCTGAGGTTGCCGATGATGATGATGGTGTTAAAAACCTTGAAGGTAAAACTATTGAAGAGGCTGGCCTAAAGTGGCGCCTTGTAAAGCAAAATTCTCAGAGTAATGGCTCTTCAACCAGTACTGCTCCTTCCAATACTAACACTGATAATGAAGCTATTTCCCAAGTGAAAAGAAAAAGCTCTAAAAACGGAGATGGTCCTGTCAAGAAGAAAAAGTCCAGATTACGCAAAAATTCTAAAAAAGTGAAAGATGTTAATAATAGTGAGGAAAGCGATGAAGATGAAATTATCGAGTCAGCAGAAGAAGATAAATCCGAAGAAGAAGATGATGACGATGACTTGAGTGATGAAGATAGTGAGGAAGAGGACACAGAAGAAGGTGTCGACGTAGAATTTGTCACAGAAACTAAAGAGGATAAAGATCGTCTTAAAGAACAAATGTCTTCTGCCCATCAACACATGGAAGATTCTGTGGTAGCTGCCTATGTAGCCTTATTATTGGGTTGCATCATCCAAACAAGTAGCAGGTATACTGAGAAAATCAGAAAAAAATTGCCTGACGGTAAATTCAGACCAATGGCCATCATGCTAGCCAAGCTATGTTCATTCCTTTCACTCACACAAAATATTGACAATGTTGCGCATGAGAATATTTCACGAGTCATCAAGAACCTTGAGAGTCTCGACCAACCCACTTCTACAAAGACTCCGACTTCCGCCACAACTACTTCCTGATTTTGACATGTAAATATTTTTATTTGATAATAATATCATGAATATACATACTAAGACACTGTTATAATTAGTAATAATTACTATGGTATCCATCTCGATAGAGAAACAAAATCCAAAGAACCGTTGTTTCTTCAACCCCTAAAAGTTCTTTCTCGTTGTATTTTGCACATATACATATATGAATATAGTATACACAAATATTTCTATATTTGCTATATAAAATATACTTCTACACATCTACACAAACTAGCTATTTATATGGAGAAACCAGAAATTAATAGAAGCAATTTAATTTGATTTGAATCATTTATTATTTTGCAAAATATGAACAGGGATCAGTTGAGATATTTAGCAAAGAGTATAGCATCCTTCTTGTTCATTTTTTCAGCAAGAAGTATTGCGTTTGATAGGAGTTGAACTTCTTTCGGTGTACGACCATGAAGCCATATGATCCCATTGGAGCCAAGGTAAATTTCAAATGGGAATCTTTTACTCAATTCTGCCATAAAAGGGAAATCCCCTTCTGGATCTGAAAGTAACCCAATCAAACTAGGATTACAAGACAAAAGTACTCCGCCTTCTTCTGATCCAGCGAATCCAACACCTCCAGACTCATTCCTACCAATAATACCTAGGCCATTTGATGTTCCTGTCTGTTCATCAACACAAGTAAGTTCAATATCAAGATCAATATCGGCTACTAAAATTGAAGCATAGACAATGTCACCAACTTTGACATCTGGAAGCTTTTTCTTTCCGGCTCCTTCGAATGAAAAAGCGTTCAGTATAGCGGTACTGGATGTGCCAATGTCGATATGGAAATTAAGAGAAGTTTTTTTGGTACAAATTCCGACAACTTTGTCGCCTTTCTCGAATTGACTCACATGAAAGCGTCTGGGAAAATTAGATTTGGCAATACCCATATGGTTGTCAAAAGAAATAAAATTATCTATCCATAACTTGTGATAAATTTTATTCTCTTGTGTGAATTCTTTATACTTGAGTATACCAAACTAGAAATATTATATGGGAAAATTACATTTTTTATAAGAACAATAGGTTTTAGGGTTCCCGAATCTTGAATGGAAACTTTATTTTCTAGATGTATAATTCCAGAACCGATAATCCAGGAATGAGAGTTAGGATCTAACTTATCCGCAACTAGCATTTGACCAGGTTTAACATGATTGTTGAAATAGTTACTGATTGGTTCAAAGGAGTATTGTTTATTGCCATGCGATTCTGAGTCAGTAGGAAGGCTAGCAATTGAGATCGCATCACCTTTCATTTTTTCATAAATGGGAACCTTTTAAACAATTATATCTAAGAGAAACTAGAAATATTTGTTTGAATCTACCTATTTAATAAAATTCAAAGAACAATTATATATTAAATTCAACTGTTGAATAAGTGTTTTATCGAGTGTCGCAAAAAGTCACTGAGAAAAATGTAATATTTTTAATGTTATATATGAGTAGACAATGGAAAAAACGTGATTGTTAGTCAATTAAGGATTTTGGATTTGCTACATATAAGTAACATTAATACTTACCACATTTTTTCATCAACTTTTTGGTACATCCGGTAAAACATCATTCGAACTTCTGAAATTTGTTTTAAACAAGCTAACGTTTTCATTCAATTTCAAACGAAATTTTTTGAATAACTTAAAATACAAGTCTTGTTACAAGGCTCTTGCATATTATCTATTGTAAAATATTACCGTATAAGTTAGCTTTTATTCATTCTTCTCATTACTTTTTATATCCACATTGAAATTCTGAATCAAGATTTTCGAGTCCACTAGCTTCAGTTTAAACTTTAGACTCTAAAAATTAAAACTTATTTTATTACTTTTGAATCTCATATCTCAACTTCAGACATCAATGTTATAATAAATCATAAATATCAATTTATTAATAACAAAATAAAGAATAAAACAGGAGCATAAATGATAAATTCAGCGCTGCAAATAATAACCAGTCGGTATAAATGTTTGACTTTGATTTGTCTTAAAAGATTCACTAGCTATTAAGATATTCTCATTGTCATGGGTTTGGTAAACCCAGTTATCAGGCGGAAAGACACTAGAATAACCTGGTTGGCCCAGAATTGATCCAGAAATATACGAATTACTTGTGTCATTCAGACAGATTCCCTCACGAACAGAATGCATGATTGAAATATTGTCCTCTGAATTCCTAGATGTAGAAAGTATTTGACCTTAGTCTTGTACAGTACAGACTAAATCTGTAACAGACTCTACTTTATACCATAAATTATGGTACATAATGATCATAATCATTATATGATTACGATTACAGAAAATGTTATAAATAAATGTATTATTGTTAAATAAGGGACTAAGTACTTCTCATTAAGAAGTTCTTAGCATCATTGATTAATTTTTTAAAGTATCACTCAGAATTCTGTTGTATTATACAACTTTTATGCTTCAAATAATTTAGTACATTATTACTAAAATATAATAATTATAACTACTTAAAAGTAATCAAGTAATAATTTTATTTAGCAGAAACAATAAAACTCACATTTCATCATTTTTCCTATCAAGAACGACAACATCATCATTTACTTGTGGAGCTAAGGAATATTTCTTAGACCTAGTCTTCATTTGACATTTGTACATGAGGTAGATTATAGAAGTAATTAGTAATATTCCTGTTACCGAGAGTATCACTATGAGCCATGTGTTGATATCTTGGCTAACAAGAGCGAAGATGTCATTGAATTTGGAGAAATTCCAGAGATTATTATGCTCAAATTTAGTGTCAAGTTTTCCAACTATATCAAGAGAAGTCAGAATTTCTTTCGTTTTTGTAAATTGTGCATCCCCTTGGAGGCGAAAGTTTTGCAGTTTGACGTGTGTCTGATTCTTCGAGGCATTGTCATTGGGAAAACTGAAGAGATCATCTGATGAGGCTGTATCAATCAGTGTGAATATTGAATTATTTTTGATTTTTGGTCTAAAGTCCTTTATAAGATGAATGTTGTGTTTAGTAACGATGAAATACTTGTTGAATTTTGATACTGGAATATGATCGAATATTTGTAGACCATTAACATAAATTCCTAGGCAAAAAGAATTTAATCAATATTAAGCCATTATAGGAATAATCTTCGCATATGACGAAAGCAAAATACTATTCACTTTTCAACGGAATTGAAGAATTAATTAAATTAACTCAAATATTTATGGGATTAGGAAAAATATACCTGAAATATGACCGGAAAAGTAGTCTTCAATATTAGTTGAAGGATAATGCCCAATAGAGATTGAGTTTTGGTTATTGAATTGTACTGCTTTATTTTCGCCTGAGGAAAGATGTAAAAAAGATTAAAATAAGTATTATCATCAAGAATCTCAGCTTGAATGACTAACTCATGATTGAAAAGGTGGAATTGTCCACAATCACCAACATTTGAGGGCCATTTCGGTGTAACAGGACTCTGTGGTAATATCCATCATCGAGTACCTGATCAAAGGCAGCCCTAGCTATAGGTCCACCTCCCATGTCGTACTCAACAACAAGAATTCCATTTATCTGGATAAAATGGAAAATAATGGTGGGTCAGAAAAAAATCCAAAACTATTTTTTAATCTGTGAAAGTGCAGGAGAGCTCTTGGTGTCTCTCCACTAAATACCTTAGTACAAGTACATTTGAATCAACTTTTTCGGTAGTATAATAACCTACCAAAATAACATGAATATAATCTTCATTTTTCTCAGAAGTTATCGTCAACAATGTTTGGATGGAATGAAACTCCTTGAATAGGTTACTAAACTTTCTAGACTGAATAAACTTTAGAGTGTTCATGTCAAGTTCAGTATTTTTGCCAGAATCTTGACCGGTGGCGTCAAGTTGGAAGCCGATGGCTATTTCATCCCGACTTGAGGATTGCCGATCCCGAAAGGTGAACTCAATGAAGCTTTTTGGAGCACTGGTAACCTTGGAGTTTGTCAACTGGATTGTTGTTCCAGCTGTATATATTGAAAATACCAAAAATAAAACATTCATGATTGACATATTTATATTTAGGGAATAAAAATACCGACCTTTGCCGCATCTCTGTCCTGAGAAAGTAGTCATTTCACAAAAGCATTTTATCTCATTCCAATGGTGTAAGCATTCACCACCGTTATGGCAAAAGTCATTTTTCTTGTAACAGGATCTGGCCTCACTATCGATAACTGTTTCATCACATCCTGTCTGGACACATTGGTACGAAGTAGTAGTCTTTTTGGCTTGATTCTCAATATCTAACCTGATCTCTTGATCCTTAAGTGGAGAAAGATTAAGGAAGCTTTGACTTTTTTCATGAACCAATTCAAGGACATCTTCAGCTGTCTGACCATTGTTGAAGGAAAAATTTCCAAGACAACCCTAAAACAAGTTGACGAGTTAGTTCAGCAGAAGGACTCATTAATTAAAGAGAACCAACATGAAATCCAAAAGGGGAAGTGAATCTTTCCCGATCGATTGTAAATTTTTCTTTTGGAGCTCCTCCAAGGAACAGGGGTCCTTTGAGGTCAAAGTTTTTAGCATGCTCTCCACCCTTGACTAAAATTTCTTTCTTAAAACCCTTGGAAGTATTTGGATCGATCTCAAGTCGCAAGACATTTCTTACAACATCATTCCTTGATAGAATAATTTGATGCCATTTCTTATCGGCTAAGGATGGAGAATCTATCTTGAGCCAATCAATACCTCTTCCCATGTTGTAGATCATTTGTATTTGGCCGTTTGTCAGTTCAAATGCAATAAAGTCACTTCCTGATATTGCCTCATTGTAGAGTATTAAACCATTTGGCTGGGTTGTCTTGAAAGAGAATTGAAATACAAATTTATCATACAAGTTCATAGACTGTGATTGAAGATAGCAGTCAGCACTGCTGAAGGAGATTGGATAGGTAGGAGGTACTTTGGGCTCGACGCCTGAGCCATCATCGGGTGATACTTGAATGCTGTACGTATAAGTTGACCAGGCTCGCTTATTCCTGAAATAAATCCATGTATATATTTCCATCATTATACATATCTTTTTAGTTAACCAAAGAATAAAAAGGTAAAATGAATTTCATATAACTGTAAGAGTGGGTCTCTCCTCACCTTTTGAGTGATAGTTCAGTACTATCACTGGAACTACTGAGAAGGGACCTACTACTTCCCTCTTCAAAAGGACATAGACCATTGAAGCAGAACAATCTGATGTTGCCAACGAAACCCCGGACTTTTGATATCTTCTCCATGGTCATGTTCTCCATTGTCAAGACTGCCTTGCCGACCATTAGTTGAGTATATTCAAAAGGCAACTCCTTGGCTTTGTCAGAAACTTCTGGGGAAGGGATGAAAATTTTATTCCTAAACTTTAAATTCAATGCCGATTGAGAATGAGCCGAAAATTAGGATGTAACCGGCTTGATAGAGGTACTTCTTACAGATCTTGTATCACTCTCAATTTGACTCATTAATTTTGTAGGTTTAAATAAAATAAATATTTTCTAAATTTAGCCATCGCGTGCGGATGAAATTCAAACTCAAAACAAACGTATCTTGAAATAATAATTATCTTGGGACATGCTGAATAAAAAAGAGAAACTAAAAAGTTCATGCAGGCAGTTAAATTGATTTATCATCAAATTAACTAGGAGGATAGCAATAGGGTTTTCTTCTGTAAAGCAAAAGAGAAAAATGTATCAAAAAGAAATCAAAATAAAACTTGGCAAAAATTAGATATGAAACGGTGTAAATCAAAAGAGGGGGGGGAGTGCAATTGTGAAATACAAAAAATTACAAAAAAGTGCGTGTGTATAATTATTATATGAGGTTAGATTGGTTAAAGACATGAATATTCATCATACCTTCTAGAACTGATAAGCTTCCAGTTATCAATTCATAGTGGTTGAGATCCGCTATAGCTAAAATACTATATTTAGTGAAAAAATTTCTTCAAATTACATTGTACAATTCACTCAGAAATTTTTATTTAACAAGAATTTCACAGATCCCTAACTAGGACAGAGATCCCATTCAACGAAGGAGGTACACACTGAGAAAGAATCAATTCCTGATCAATCTAGCATTTGAAAAGCACCTTAGAAAAGAACTAAACTCGGTTTATTATCAAGACTCTTAAGTTAATTGTGAAATAGAGGCATAGTTTGACTCTTTTCAAAAATAATTCTTAAATTTGTTCTTGAATTTTAATCTAAACGTAGGGATATTTAAGAGAAGAAATAGTTAAAATTTGTATGATAAAACTTACTCATGTAAAATGGATGATCATCGAGGTTGATGACAACCTGATCCCATTCTCTTGTCAGATTCATGTAATGCCAGTTTCCATCATGTACAGTGGGAGTAAGTTTAAGAGCCTACAGAGACGAAAATAATAATTTTTATCATAATTTCTTTTTAACATACTCACACTAATTTGATTGGATAGTTGAAATTTGACAAATATTCTTCCATCTCTGAGGAATACTGATAGAGAATCATCAGATTGAGAGGGTTTATCATTCAAGTCGTCTATCTGAGACTTTTCAAAAGTTTGAAAGAGAACACCGTTGGGTTGTATTGTTTGGAAGGATATCTCCAAGGTGTCTACAACTGACTTCTGCTTAACTGGATAGTTGATTGACATGTAACCTGATAAAACATATGTTCGATATCCTGAAATTAAATAGTATTTGCAATTACTGTTCAAGCCAAAATATGACTTGAAAATTTCAAAATATGCTCATATTTTACCTTATGCTTAAAATGATTGCTTCTATGACTAAAAAATAATAATAAATCACAAGTAGTATGATCGAAAATTAATTTTTATTAAATTTGTTCATAGCATTAATTCTGATATTTTCATCCTCAAAATTGTATCTTTTTTAATTTTAAGAATCGTTTTTCGCAATTCTAGACTAGGACAATCCAGATTCAGTATTTGACAAATATGAATTAAGTTGCCCTGCTAATAGCTTATTGGATAATCTAAAGTGTTCAATGTGGGTATCGAGTAGTTCATAAATCTAAAAACTAATATATTAGGCTGTGCGAAAGGTCATGTTAACGGTATTTTGGACCATGAAAAACATTGTTCATTACGAGCTGTTAGATTATGGCATTTTTCGCTGATGGTATCAGATAACTTCGAATTCATTGGGAGAAATGTATTAATTCGTCAGAAATTATTTTCATTGATATCCTATACATATTATATATATTTAAAAAGATTTTTCAATATATTAATTTTTTATATTTAGTCCCATTACTTATCGCACAGCCTAATTATAATATTCATTGAATATGGAAATTAACTCAATAGTAAGAGCTGTTCAATGCCGAAGATTATGGTTCGATTATTAACTACGCTTTTTGCTAATTGAATAGTGAATAGATATTAAAGGGTTAATTACAGAAATTTCGAAAAAATGACCCTAAAATTTATATATAAATTCCTTTACGAACTGCGTTGTCAAAAAGAGAAAAACTTGCAGTTTTTAAATCCTTTTCAACAGATTATTGAACAATTTCGTCTCGAAGATGGTGTCAATATTTTAAAGAATGAATTCAGTATCGACAGTTGCTACAAAAACTTCATGCGAGGATTATTGGAAATAAATTCAGAAATAAAAAACTTAATTCTAAATTCTCTATGGAACCTACATAAGTTACAAAATAAGTTGGAGTCTGTATATTTTTGGTTTAGAAAAATAAATTTAAATCTTCAAAAATTTGAGATAGGAGACGAGTTATTTCTGGAAGAATATATTCTCTTTGGGGTCCGTTCTGGAATCAAAACGCTTGAATAAAATTATGTTTGCATCTACATCGGATAGAACTGACAGAGCTTGCTTTTATTATCAAAAGAACTGTCAATTTTCAAAAAGTAGTTGCACCGGATCAAGGTTCCTTGTTATTTGAGTAGCGTATAGTTTTATGAGTGTAACCGGGCAAAAAGTAACAAAGGAAGTGATAGTAAAAGTACTTAAAAATAGAGAAAAATCTGTGAGTGCGTATGTGTGAGTTTCCTCATCATAATCATTGTCACTAGATTTATTATTATTATTACAACAGAGTGAATTTCATAATGAAATAAGAAATCTTTAAAGTTGATTTTTTTCTCTCAATTCATATCCTAGAGAGGAATATCAATCAAGGAGTAATAAAGTAATTAGGATTATTTTGATCTCTTCTCCATATAATCAAATGCACCATTACTATCAAGTTAGAATAGTACAAGCTTTTATTATTATTTTTATAGTGTATATGGAAAGATATTCAAGATAAGTATAGTAGTGGTAGAATGAGGAAAAAGATGGTAAGTTCATTGTGAAAAGGAAACTTTGATAAAATCATACTATTTACAAGGAATTCTTAAGAGAGGTAATGAGGAAGAACTCCAAGAGAGTAGTAGTTGTGAATAGTGGATTCTACTTTCAAAATGATTCGATTGTTTTCCCCTAGGGCGGAAAAAGAATCGAGTTGAAAGAGAATCATTTCAAAATGTACATTAGGAATAAAGCTTTTTTCATCATTATCTAGTTTTTGTCAAATAATCAGAGCAGAATATAGGAATACTCACTAGTTTCACAGATGGCACCTGTTGTAAAACGTTTATCACACCTGCACAATGGACGATTGAAGCCATTTTCACAATGACCACCGTTTAAACAGACAGGCAAAGCGTTATCAGATAGCTGACGATTACACGAATTGTTAATTTCAGCGCCACTTCCGAGTTTGATGATGGACACGTCAGCGCTATTTTTGCTGCGAAAAGCACTCTCAATGTCGAGATCATGATTGTTGAAGGAAACTCTAGTAAATTATAAAAGGTAACTTTGAAATTTGGAAATAAATTAAATTTCAAGAGAATTCCTTACCTCTGGATGGATCCGATGAAATTCTTTTTCCTACTGGTAACAGACAAGAGGAGAGGATCAACACGTGACATGGCCATCTCAGCCAAAAAGTTCATGCCGCCAACAAATAAATCATTACCGAATAGCCTTGTTAAAGAGACATACTTGGCTTCTAGTATCTTTTCATTGTAGACTTCGTTAGAATTTAGAGTTATTCGAAGAAAACTTTCATTGTTAACATCCACCTGAACAATATTGCGTTCTGGCAGCATGCGAGCGATAGGAAATCTTTCAGTCGTTCTATTCTGATCACATTTATATACAAGGATAAGGCTGCCTCTCTCGAATTCCATGGCGATAAAGCGTTCATCAGGGTATGTTTGAATATGACCCCAACTGAGATGAAATAAAAGGCCCGAATGGTATTCATTCGACATGAAATCAATACTCAACTTTGACTGATCTTCCTCATTGTCATAGTATCTGGGAAGGCGAAGCTTCAAAAAGGCAATACTTAGACTCTCGGAAAGGAATGTTACCCCCACAAGGGAACTCCTCGGCGGGTAAAGATTTCTAACTCTGTTGTCATTTTCGATCTTGAAGTTATGCTTCGAACTGCTAGCATACTCAAGGATATTGATTTGGCCACCATCCAGTTGAAAGATTGCCTGTGACATCTTTCCTGTGAAGAGATTGCTAGAATGACTACCTTGATGGGAAGGGTTGTCTGGTGTGAAAGTATTGCCCAATATAATTTGTTCATATTCCAGATTAGAGAGAGTGTTCTTTTGTATTTCAAGTTCCTTCTCATAGATGACTTGACTGTCAAGTTGTATTTGAATCTAGATTGGAAATAGATTCTCAATGAGTAAAATCCTTAATCTTTGTGAGGAATGCTTACAGTTTGTGAGAATCTCTGGTACTCCACAACATGCCATTGGTTGTCGTTTAGTGTAAACGGGTAAAACTCATCTATAGATTCCACAGCAAGGTCAATCTTTGGCTGATCTCCGTACGTATTATTGCTCAGTAATTGTTGAGGATTTAGTTGGGAAACAGAACCGACAGTAGTTATTAGTCTCAAGCGTAATGAGATTCGAAGTATTCCATTTCGAAAGCTCACGTTAATCCCGTAATCACGGCTTCCTACAAATTGAAATTGAGATTATTAAATTGGATTATTACGGGCCAAGTCTATGATGGGAAAAAAGAAGAAAGCATACCATAGGCAATTAGACTAATCTGGCCAGTTATCGCCTCGGCAATAAAACAAGAAGAGATTTAGACCAGATTAAACAGAAATTGAGGATAAAGTTTCTCGTGAAAAAATCTCTTTCAAAAATAATTCATAAGATGCTTCAGAATGGAGGAGCAATCAGCAAGATTAAACTTGATCAAATGAATCAATCCCAAAAGAGTTCTAAAGTACTAGAAAAGAAAGAGAGAGAGAGAGAGAGAGAGAGCGGAGAAAACCAGAGACGTCTTAATTAATGGGAAATAATATTTTTTCTTTAATTTATTTATTTCCATTAATTATGATTTTAGAAATAAAAATAGAATTTGAAGAGCATTTACGTGTGTACTTGAAGCTCTCCTATTTTTGTAGGGATTTATATTTATTGGAATTTGCCCATGATGACCTACAAAGGGATAAAAGTTACTGATAGATTAATTCATTAGGTTTCCATTTTACACAAGACAGCCCGAAAAAGTCATTTTGTAGGGAATTTATTGCAAGTTATGACATCACCGAAAATAAAAAGAGTTTCGGAATGTATCACACACATTTTACGGGAAAAGAGCATAAACACACACATGAGAAAAAAAGACAATAAACCTGACAGTTTCTCATCACTCGGGTGAAAAATAAGGATGAAAAAAGTAGACCATGAAATCTTTTCCTGATAACTTTTTACTGCTTCTTCTTTTACCCAAATGTTTAATTTGGACTCGGAAATGTTGCAAGTTATCTTTTTATTATTATACGTTCTGGTTACATTTCCCTTTTCCCTCATTCAATGCTAAGAGAGTATATGTATTAAAAAGGAACACTATATCAATCTAGAAATAACAGAGGTAGTACATAGCTGTTTGCAATACAATGTGTATAGTCTAGTGTGTGTGTGTGTGTGGTTATTAAGCTTGACATTCACAGTGAACAGTGTTCGGTGTATTAGTTGGTAGTGAGTAGTAGTAAATTGACTCATTTATCCTAACAATGAATTTTGTACAAAAATAATTGTATTATTTAATAATAATAGGCTGTTTATGATAATTAAATAGGCATGAAATGTCGGAAATTGTAACAAAGAGACAAATATACTGTTAAGCTGAAATCAAGAATATATCTTTCAAGCTATCGAATAGTATTTAGTTGCTCCAATAGAGTATGAGTGAATCAGACTATTGAAGGGCTCAGATTATATCCCAAAAGATGAAACTTTAAAATAATATTTTAAGCTTAACTTGCAAATTTGAACAAGGAAAATATACATTTAACCGTCAAATTTATACCTTGTTCAGATTTGGTTAAAGGAAAACCAACCAAGGCAAGAGATAACAACAACCTCTTATCACCATTAAGCGTCCCTCATAAATCTAATAGACACAAAAGTTACGTAGTAATCAGAGAGAGAGAGAGAGAGAGAGAGAGATTTTCCAACACTTTTGATCTTTCCATTCGTTATATAGATTTGTATATGGAAGGGAAAAGAGGGAATGTGATTGTGTTACTCAGATACACACATGAAATGTTTCCTAAAACTCTTTAATAGGGGGTATTGTTAAACTCTTTTTTGTGTATTCGACTCTCTGTGTATTCGAAAAAAAAGAAAAAATTGGAAAAATTAATCAGGTGTAATTCCTTCAAATAATTTACTATTCTTCTCCAAATAATAGTGTTAATAATAAGTACAGAAGCTAGCTACTTTATATTGAAAAAAAACATGAAGAGTGAACACAGATAATATGACACTTTCTGTGTCTGTCCATCTTTTAATAAATAACAAAAAGCATAAAGTCTAAACTATAGATAAGAACATGATTAACAAGGCTGAGGTAGAGGTCACCTTGAAAAGTCACAAAATGTAGCAAAAACAGAAGAGAGTTTGTTAATTTTGGTCTATTTTGATAACATGAAAAACATGAATGAGATAGAAAGACAGAAATTACATCATTTTGTTCAGGAGTAGAAGGAAACTTTCCCTTGACTCTTATATTTTCTGAGCTATTCCAAGTCTAATTTGAAAATTTACCCATATATTTCGAAATTCCTCAACTTCAACTCAGTTTTATGTCTATTTAAGCACCTAGTAGTAAAAAAATATACCTCAAACGATGATAGGGTTCTTCTCAGAATCTGATTTAGCACATCTGATTTCTTTCTCATAGTGTGAATCCTGAATCACTTTCTCAATATGAAATCAGCAAAATTTTTCAAAAAAATTTTTCTCACATGGTTAATATTTGATCAAATTCGATTTCTTGATGAAAAAATTGAGATTCTTTTAAAAACCATAAATTCCCATCTCCATATTAACTAGCTTTACTAGCTTGTTATAAAACTTCTTAAACCTAATTAGAGTCTATTTTTATGATTCTTAATGTTTTGCAAGGAAGATACAATTTCATCCCAAAATTATACATAGAAAAAAAATACAGAAAGAGAGAGTCATTGAAAAATAAAATCTAAAAATTTATATGATTATGGGGTATGAAGGAGGGAGAGGGTGATGGGTGAAAGAGTAAGACTCAAACTCAATGACCGGATGCTATAGAAAAAAAATGTACATTGTATTCACTTGATAAAAAAATGGCAGTTTTAGAGTAAAAAATATATAGACTCCTGACTGTATCTGTGTGCGTGTGTGTGTGTGTGTTATTGTTATGTTTACTGATGATGAGATAAGTCTAGGACTATAGAAAGAAAAACTCAATTTTGACATTCGTTCCAGATGAAATGATCAGAGAGAAACAGTATATAAAAATAAAGTATGATATGTATCTAAATGACTAGTTTTTCCTGGTGTACATTTGTTATCCCAGTGCATATTGCAAATATGCATGGTTGAATAGGTGATTTTGATAGGGATCATCATACTCAAATTCAGATTTATGCTACAAGAGACATTGTAATGTATATCCGAATCATTTTTGAATTATGTTGCTTAGAATTAATCTACCCCCAATCCTCTTGTCTGTCTTAGGGTAGGTATAATGGATTTAGGAGCTCATCAGATCCGGCGTGTGGAGAACTATGATAGGATTGTCTCGAATGCGCATGAATAAAATTTTCTTGAGTCTTGACAATTTTAGTTATTAGTTACATGATCATTGATAACTAATATTAGAATACTAATTAGTTACTACAGTACAATAGCAGCTTAGACAAAATGATCCAGGTCTAATAAAAAAGAAGAGATTTTAATCTCAACTTGAAAAACACCTTCTAGAGAGAAGCAACAATTTAGTTGTTGTAAAATAAAGAAAGTAGTACAGACTACAACAAAATAACACATACACACTGAGAGTATGTATGGGTGTGGGTGAATGTTGAAAGAGAAAGAGTTGTTAAGATCAGAGAATATCATTTGATAAGATCTCTCTCCATGATCTTCCCCCTTTATTTATTTATAAGAGGCATTTGTGAACATTTTGGTTTTATCTGATACTACTGTATTCTTATCATTATGAAATAAGTAAAATACTGATTAAAAATTGTTGATTAAGTAAACATTATATTTTTGATAACAGCAGGATAATCAGAGGGTGAATAGATGAGTAATACAAATTGAGTATAAACTTTTTCAGTGATTTCGAGCTCACTCCATTTACATGGATCTGATCACTCATGGACCCGGATTCTGAGTATTTTCAACAGGTTAGATTTCCTATAGACATAGTTATAACCTGCGACCACACGGCAAGCAGGTTTAATGTCTAAAGACCCAGTAATTTCTACAGAGAGAGAAATTGTAAGAAAATAACCTTTCTGCAAAGATATGCCCACCTTTCAATCTCAAATGCATGCTGAATTCACACCAAATTTTTGAACTAGAATTTTAATTGTATTGAATAGTTTTAATTTCCAAGTGGGATAGAAAAATTTGGAAGAGTATCATTTTAACAGGTCGATTAATGAGACAGCAGAGACTTTTATTCAACCTTTGAATGTAGATTTTACACAGGGTGAAGTTGATCATGTTGCAAGGAATCATGCAGAGAGACAGAGGGAAAGGGAGATGTCTTGAGAATTTACCTGTCATTAAAAATAAGAGAAATTTTTGTTAAATGAGGAAAGAAAAGAGATAATTCTTCCTTTGGAATACAGGGGGAATGGAAGAATAGTGGTGTACATTACCGAGAGACTGACAATCATCATGTAAAATTTTGTGAAAATTTCCCACAGTTCAACATTATCATCATCAAGAAAGGGAAAATGCAAAGTCACACACACAAACAAACAGAGATATTTCCGATATCTTGGGAAAAAATGAGTGTAAATAAATAGGAAATGTCCAAGAAATCCCCTGGTAGATGACTGACTGATTGGCTGATTTAATCAGGTTCCTAGAGATTAGGCAAGCACTAGAAATATCAAGAAAATAGCTAAATATTCCGACAGTCTTTTGTGTGTGCTTTTTATCCTATTTTATTCATGGATGACTGAATGTGCCAATGTCTGAATTTCGCTGGACATAGAATTTATTTATTTTCTATTTTTTAAGGGAACCAAATCAAAGTTAAAAATCAGAGATAAAAAATAGATGGAAACCTAAAGGAGGATGATTTTTCACATTGGAAATAAAGTTGATGTCAATTGAAAAAGAGAACTTTTGTATCAGTTCTTGTTGGGTGCGTATTTGCAAGCAGAAGGAAGAGGAGAGGTAGAATGACATTGATTGTTTTTTATTCAATATGTTCAAATTCAAGATCCCAAATAAACAAATTTTGACTTGACTGCCATCTTCCAAAAGTAAATTTCTCTCTTTTTTTTACCTACAAGTAGACTGAATCCTCACAAATCTTAGCCTCGTCTGTCAGTCCAGAGAGAAATGAAAAGAATTAACAGACAGGCAATTAAGATTCGGGCGATCAAAATCTACACACTCTGAGCAAGAAAGACAAGTCCACCATGATTGGGAATAATGAAAGAATTGAATTCTTTCTCATGAATTGGGTTCATTAGATAGGAAAGATACACAAAGAAATCAAATATCAATAGGCAAATATTTTTATGACGACAAGTGAAGCCAGATAAGCGCAATGGTTCAAGCAGTAAGAGGTTAGTAATTCTCTTTATGTTGTAATTTAATGATTAATATGTTACTTTGTATATTGCCAGCCTAGGGGATAACTGCTGGTTAAATTATTCAACATCTAGAAGAGAGAGATTTATCTAGAAAAGATAAAGACTAAATAATAATTGGAAGGGATCATTCTCTATCGTGATAATGGGAATAGAATTGGAAAAATATTAATCTACACCTGATTTGGTAAATTTTTCAGGTTGTATTATAAAAATCGAACTTGTCAAAAGATAACAATGTAGATATTGTCGCAAGAGGTATTTGTAGATTTGGTTACACGGAAATTCGCATTTGGTTAGAAGGCAAAATTGCTTAGTTAGATAAGTTCTACAAGATTATAATTATAATCCTGATTGCGACATGGATAAACTTTAATACAGGGATGATTGACTAACCAGATCAGCAATTATTAGATTACAACACCATAAAATGAGAAAAAATATGGCTGAAAATGGAACCATTAATTTTGAGGGATTCTTCTATCCAGTGCAAAAGAGTGACCATATTTGCAAAGGTGAATATCTAAATTTGATTTGTTTTCAACTATAGTTTTGAGTATTTCTGTATTATTTAACGAGTCTCAAGTATCAAGTCAAGATCCGATTATTGATGGAAGATGAGAAATTTTCCATGTCTCATCTTCCTTGAGTATCAAAACAGAAAGTTTGTTTGTTGTTATTCTGTAAATTTGAATAACTAAAACCAGAGAGAAAGAGAGAGAGATAGTTAATTTTACAATAAGGGAAATAAATTACAATTTCCCCAGTAGAAATAGTAGATGTAGCATTAGTAGAATGGTTTAATTGAACCATGAAAAGTTATACCCATGAATAATATGTACAATCGTCTTCTCTATCTCTCCAATTTAAGCACTAAATCTTGCCCATCTGTATTTCTCTCTCTTCTTCCGAGTACAGCAGTAGTACTGAACTCTCCCTCTGTTAGTGTAGTAATTCAGTGGGGAAAAGCTATGTTTTAGTATTTCACTTTCTCCCTCTCTAATCCAGTCTACAGAACGTGGAGTCTACGCTGTCATAAATTATGAGGGTAAGAAGATTTTGGAAAAAGAAAAAAGTTGAATACATTAGTCATTCGATTCCAACTCACCAGCATAGAATAGATGACCATCAGTCTGACGAGTCTGAAACTCAATGAGGAGACTTTCACTAGAGCTAAAGGCTTTTCTTTTGAAGATGTTCCTAATGTAACTGGTTCCGTTGAATGTGAAGGAATGATTTTGATCATCTGAAAGATAAAATTTATTTAATTAAATTAATCAAACCTAAACTGAGATAATGGTGATGGATCATTTGAGTGTTATCAAATGCCTCAAAAAAGAAGGCATATTTTAAAATTTGCTCTAATCTTTCCAAAAATCGGATGTACTCTTAGGCCATAATTACGAAAATGAGAGGATTGCGATTGTAATTGGTAAGGATTAGATGGATGCTGTAATAATTAAAATATCCTACTCGTATACCCCCATACACACACGTGTAGAACGTATCATATATGAATGAGGGAGAGTCCATCGACCAATAGTGATTTAATCTAATGTTTAACATGGAAAGTATTAGTTCAATCTTGACTTCACCTGACTTTAGTTTCTTGTGTTTTGTGTGATGAGTCTTGTGACCCTGAGATGATGTGTGTGTGTGTTTCTGTGCAAGAAGGAATCACTAATTAATGAGAGATTCAAATTAACAGAAAATATCGAGATTATCATCGAAAACTTAAAAGTTAAAAAAAGGGAAAATTGCATTAATTGGGTTAATTCAAATAAAGATAAATTAATGCTTATAATTTTCATGTTTCTGACAGGTAAGTGGATACTCTCTCTCACATGGCCTGGCGAGTACATCTGAGATGAGAGATTGTGAGTTGGTTGATTCTTATCAAATCCATCTCTTAACATTTTCACTCGCATTATCAAATGAATCAATTAAGTAGAGAAAGGGAAAAAACCAATTTCAATGGTCAATGAGAGTTAGATATTTGTGATTGATGACATCAAGTTGAAATAAAGAAAGACATGAGTGGACACTGGACACTGTGATGAGGAAAAGATTGATCAGTCATATTAAACACAATCCAGTAAGCAATCTAGTTCGCCTAGGTTGAACAATCAAATTGCTTTAGTTGGCTAGGCTAAACAATCATCTTTTTTCATAGAAATGCTATTCCTTCAGACTACATCAGAATGACTTGGATAAATAAAACAAGTCTGAAAAAAGATGTATAAATATAAATGACAAAGTAAAAGAGATTAGAATAATGAGAGTTATTTTTCCCCTTTTAATACAAATGATCTTCTGGCTGGAGATAGAGAGAGAGAGTTAATCATTTGATCAAAAGATGTTGGCCAGAGAAGGTAGTTTATAGAGGATGTATGTGCAACATCATTCATTTAATATGCACTGCAGCTCTGTAGGAGAAATTCAATATGACAAGAGACCCATCTCTGAAAGGGAAATTGAGATTACACGCAACCTCTATTCTGTAGGTAGTTGGGGCCCTGCCCATTAATTCTGTCTATTGCTAGTAAATATGATATGCAAGGTATTACCTATTCCCAGTGTATTTGAGCACATAAAAATATAGTAGTAGTATTGGGAAAAATTTGTAAAAAAGGAGAAGACAACATAAATGACTCAAATTAATCAAAGAAGATGATTGACGAGAAATACTCTTCCCTTTCTTTTCTGGAATACTCAAATTAATTTTGATATGTTCCAAGGTGGGAGAAAGAAGATCCTTTAAGAATTTAGAGCAACAGTTGATTCTAAAGTTTGACAGATTCAACCAAGTAATTAGTAAAAGTACAGCCTCAAGTTTTCGACTTAATCTAGAGTCAATAAACATGATCTGAGAGGAAAAGCCCATGGAAATGGCTGGTTTCTCTTTCGTAATATATTAACAATAATGTAGTAAGAAATTTAGTAGTATTTGTTTCCGTAGACATACCGAGAGCCGAGAGAAGAAAGACACACAGAAAGAGAGAAAAAACCATAAAAAATACGCATGGAGAAAAATAATTATTGCTTCTATGAAATCATTTTGGATTTAGCAGGGTTGAATAGGGAGGAGGGGGAGAATAAAGAGAAAATGCAAAAATCTTTAATGGTTGAAATTTGAATTTATGTCCCCTATCATCATTGGGATCATGAAAGGGAAATTAAAGTTACGATCATGATCTCATTTCTGATGGTTAGCATCATTATTAATATAGGAAATATAGCCAGATGGAAAATATCAGTCCGTAGAATTTCAACAAAATCATAGAGAGGAAAATCATTTGTGTGTAAGTCTCTTAAAGTCCCACTGGGTTAATTTTATTACATCTCATTGTAATTCATTCAAGACTCTGTTCAATACCCATTTGATAGGAAATCTATTAATCTCCTGGAATACGCCAAGTCTCAGCTCTATCCTTCGTAAAACTCGTGCTATACTAATTCAAATAAAGTTAATTTATGTTTAAAATGATTTTATGAAAACCTACTTCTCAGGGTCATAGATAAAAAGTAAGATAACTTTTATCGAGTAATCAAAGCTGGAGAATACAAATATGCAATCGCCTGAACTCCATCTGGTTAAGTTTCAAAGATTACCTATTTTTTAGATAAAATAACATATTCGTAATCAGCGTATCCACATTGGATAGACAGAAGATTGAATGCGAAAAAAAAATTCTCTGGAACTTTTAGGGTTAAAAACAGAGTTAAAAATAAACGCACTAGTGTTGCATAAAGAAGTGTTTTACAACTTGAATATTTTACTATTATACAGTAGTAAAGCAAATTAAGAGAATATGTATTGCCATGTAAATGGGAAAATTACACGAGCAATCCTCAGGTAAGGCTATTATTACAATACGTCTTGGTACGAAAAGTTAAGTAGTAGTTAACAATTGTCTGGTTAAAAATACAAACATCCTGTTACATCAATTCGTAGCATAAATTAGTTACATTGCCCATCTTTTGGTTTCAAAATCAACACACAATCCTAAATTTCTTCCAAGTTTCGAATCCAATGGAAGGTGCTGATGAGGGAATAATAATGATGATGATAATAGTTCTTCACTTCACTTACACCCTCTTTTTAATAATAATAATAACCTTTTGGAAAGTGTGCAAAGTTAATAATAGTATAAGATCCTAAACTCTGCATTTGATTAATATTGCTTGCATGCAATAGAATGTCAGGTAAATGTGAGAAAGGAAAATGAATTACATAAATTTAATAGCTAATTACACTTTTGCCGAATGCAATAATCCCAACGAATACCTACGAGTCAACTTTAATTCAAGACAATCAATAGAGAAACAAAAACACGGCAAACTACACTGAGTTAGGTCTTTCAAGTAGGCTTTGTCGAGAGAGAGAATTCGAGTAACGAGACGCTTAGATATCATACAAATGTAGAACAACAAGGTGTACAGAAGAGAAGATGAAGATTTTGCTGGAGAAATGACATCTTGATGATTGAGAAAGCCATAAATTATGATTTTATTTTAATAATTTCATTTATACTTTTAGTTGATTTCTTATCAGTTTATTTCTACAAAAATTTACACATTCAAAATCGTCAGGAAGGGAGGGAGATGTGGGGATGGATGAGTGGAAAGAGTAGGCATTTTTCCCTTCTAAACTAACCAAGAGATAGAGAGGGAAATGTTGCCTCTCGAATAGAACGTGATGATAAATCAATTCGTGAACGATACATTTTGTGGAAGGGTTATCGAAGGAGGCCATCTCTCTTTTAGCGTCTCCTCAAAAGAGGTTTGTTGTCATTTCTTAATGTACTACGATTTTCAATTAAAATTCTTCTTTCAATTTCCATAAGAAATTGTTATAATAAATCAATCAAATTTTCCGTGATTATTGAACATTTCACTCTTGAGGAAATTTTTTATTTGAGTTTAGAGTTTCTCTCTTATTACAAGAATTTTCTCTTGTACCTGGATGCAAGATGAATAGTAGAACCAACTTGTACAGGTGTTTAGTGAATTGCTTTTGTTGATGAAAAGGAATCGAAAAAAATTGATAAAGAACACCTCAGAATAATAATTATTATAATCTAAACTGTGAAGGATTCTCTTTTGAAAAAGATTAATAATTCAGGAAAAAAATCGGTTCTTTTATTCATTTCGTTTCAGAAAATAAATCAGACTTATTGATAGTAATGCGAATATTCAAGAGACTAACTGGAGAATTTTTTTTTTCAACTTGAGAAAAATAGTTTTGAAAAAAAAGAAAACTAGAAATCAATCAATTTTAAAAGTAAAGTAAAATATATTCTATGAGCTTAAAAACTACCAATGTTTCTTTGGATTTAATTAATACCGAATTCTTATAATATAGAAAGCGTAACAAGAATTTTTATTGGGTTGTAAACTATCTCAGGTATCCAAGGTTTTTTAAATAAAATTTCAGTATTTAAAAATTGTTCGTTATAGTAATAATTAGATATTAATACTCACTAGAACAGATTGGGGCTATAGTCCAATTGATTAGAATTAGGAATATTTTTATCAAATTCATCTATTGTCTCTCTGGCGTTGCATGTTGGGATAAAATACAAACTACCTTTTAACACAATACACTAAATTAGCAGCGTGGATTAGGATTTCAAAATCTTTTCATTTCTATTGGTTCATTTCTTACACCAATTAAATCACGAGTAATGCAATTAACCTAGTAAAGTTGTACAAAGTTGTATTGCAATTAGCTCACACCTCTCTCTAACAACAGTCTCATTTGGTTTTCTCAACTTTTGATTACTCTTCTACTTTCTTGGATGACTCACAGAAGTATTTTATAATTTTTTGGCTTTTGCAAATTGATCTGGCACGGTACACAATGTACCTAGGATGTATTAAGGGTATATACGACTTCCACAAATAGAATTTAACACTCCCAACTTTTAGAAAAATATTTCAGAATAATCTCTACTAGGAATTACCTAGAAATAAGAATATGCTATTTCATGTAATGACGGCTTTTTTTCTCCCAGAATCTGTTGTGGTTTTAATTAATTTGAGTGAATCTCTAAGTTTACCTTTTTACGTTTGAATGATCATTTAAAACTTGGTTAGTCACTTGTATATTGGGGTATTTTATCGCAATAAGGTTAAAAAGTTTATCCTAAGGTATTTTATTAAATCTACTTACAAGTAGCTACCACTAAATTGGTTATATTTACAACTTTTGAAAGGGTGATTCACCCTGGGTGAATGGAAAAAATACATTTATAATATAAATTAATTTATATTTTTAAATAATGATAAGCAAAATATCTATGTAATAATAGAATTTAGCTATAAGCTAATAAAAGTGGAAATGTTTCTTCTTTTCATATTTTTTTCAAATATTATCAACAATAATGGGAGCAATTACTAATTACATGGAGCTTGCCTTGAGTTTGTGTGAAAAATTAGATTATATTTTTTGTATATTTCAGAGTTTTACACCGGATTTTTTTTGGTTTTTATGTGAATAATGATACAGTATGTTGGTTTGTTGGAAAAAATTGAAATTTTGGATTTGGTTGAATAAAACGAAAAATGCTGTTTTTCTTTATTCAGAATGTACAGATAGGCAAAGATTTTTGACGGCAATTCTTGTGATTCCAAATTACACCTTTTTTATCGAAAGCTTCCAATTGAAATAGAGGAGTTGTACATTCATAAATTAATTTTTTCCAGTTATCTAACTGAGAGTCCACCTGGAAGAGGTGAATTTTAGAAAGACGTGAATGATGTTGAATAATTTTTCTGACGAAAGTAGGCTCGAGATCATCAGAACAAGTTATCCATAGGCGTTCAAGATTTGGGAAAGACATGTAGAGAATATTTGTTAGACCGTCAGGTGTTACTCTAGTACAGGAAATATCCAATGAAATCAATGTCTCACAAGAATTTTGGCCAACACTCTGTAAACAAAGGTCATCAAATATAGTAACTCCGCAAACATCAAGATATTTAAGATTTGTTAGACGACTGAAAAGTTTAGAAAGACCGGCTGATGTCTGCTGTTTTGGCTTGATAACTGGCCGATAATTGGAGAGAATAAACCTTTCCAAATTCTGTAGAGCATTACCCAAAAGGGCTGCATTATCATCGGATCCAAGAATCAAATTGGTTCCGCTAATATCCAAAACTCTGAGATATGGCATTGATTTAATTGTTTGTATGAAACGTTCATCATCAGTAAGATGTTTAATATAACCAAGAGCCAAATGACGCATTCTATAACATGTTGAAAGACAATCAAAAATATCGGAATTCAATCGAAAACAGCCAAATAACTCTAGACGTTCCTAAAAAATAAAAAAAAATTTCAATAAATTTAGAGATAATCAAATAGTAATTTTGAATGTTTAAATATTGGAAGGTTTATAGGTTTTTGTCATGATGAATAATTGAAATTTAAAAGTATCATCTTACCAAAGTTGAATAGTGATGATTTGTTATGGATTCAATGGCCCGATTAGATATTTGATAGGCTCCATTCAGAAGTAAAGTTACCAATTGTGGAACAGCATGCGAGATTGTAATAACAGTTTGATCTCGTAATTTTTTAAGTGATGATATATCAATATGGCGTAAATTACGACATCTAGTCGAGCAAGTTAACAACAATCTATCAGTGTAGATTTCATTCTAATAAAAGAAATTAATCAAAATAAAATAAAAATATAATTTTACTCAGTTCAAGTAATAATCAGGTAAAAATATCCAGATACAACTATGCATATTGAATTTTTATATGATTATAATTATTCACTAGTCTTCCAATCCTCTTAATGAATTACTCATTAAATAGCTCAATAATTATAATTATTAATAATTATAATAATTATTATAAGCTAATATAATATTTTTGGAAATTTATTGAGTATATTTTGATTAAATCTTATATAAATTACAGTACTCACTAGTGTAGAACCAACAAAAGAGAAATGCGTCAAAGTTTCATTATTAGATCCAAATAGTTGATATATTCCTTTAGGAGTGACCTTTTCCCCCTTACACTTGAAGAAGTGAATTTGAGATGGTTTCTTGCGACCAATTCCACTCAGAGTATTATCATTGATGTTTTGACGTTTTGAAAACTTTATAATCCTCCAAATATGGGAATTATTGTTAAGGTTTAAGAAAAATCGACAAGTTCGAGCGAGATTGGCTCTATCTTCATATGAAAGATAATCAAATATTGACAACCAAATTTCGAGGGGCAGTCGTAAAAGAGGACTGTTCTCCTAAAAGTAGAAAAAAAATTAAAATTCTCATTAAATCGATATATTGAAGAATATCAAAATTACCTGGAATTGTTGTTTCTTTTCATTTGAACGATTTCTATAAATTTGAGGATTGTTGAAAGGAATTTGACGTTTTTTTCTAGATTTTACAGTGGAAAATTGTCGGTTATAAGGAATTTGTTGGCAATGAGTTTGAGTATGTAAAAGCATAGGATTAAAAAAGAAGATGTTATTCCGGAAATAATTTTGATGGTCATTGGTCGGATATTGGCCAGAGGAGAATAGTATTTGACACTTTGGACAGTAAGATTGTCCATGTGCTATAGGAAAGTAGCACTGAGGACATGAAAAAGTCATTACTAAAAAAATTGGTTATTCATCTGTTAAGTGTTGAGCGCAGGAAATATTCATTAAAACAATTTGGAAATCTGAATCTTGTATGATTATTAGTATTTAAGTCAGATGAATGAGCGCAATATTCGTCATTTAATTTTAAGATATCTCAGATCTTCTGTCCACAATGCAGACTGTTGAGCGACTCCCACTTCAAGAATTCTGCTTCCATGACTTCAAATCCAGTGGATTCAACAAAGAAAATGCTCCTCAATCTAAATTGAAGAACAATGTTTTCGAGAAAACAATAATAGACTCTAAAAAGTATTCTATTGACATCTTTGTCGATGAAGCTCAAGACACTTGCAAATACTGTGGTCTAGTTAAGCCTTTTGCTCCGCCCAAGAAAGATTCCGTCTCAGTTCAAACAGATTTCATTAGCTCGGAGGTTGATCTTATCACTTCTGATGAACCGAGTCTTGAATACTGGAAAGATTTGGCTGAGGAGCGTAGAAGTGCACTGGAAGAATCACTATGTGAGAACAAAGATCTCTGCGATATTGTTGAAAGACTTGTTGATGAAGTGGAAAGATTGAAGGCGGATTTAAACTCAAGCTCTGTTGTCATTGAATAAGTAACCAGCAGTCTTAATGTTTTCGCTACAGTTTGAACCTATTTAAATTATTATCCCTAATTAATATTTAATCCATGTGTAAGATGAAGCTGAGAATATATATGTAATAAATAAATCTATGTGCTAAATGAATAAAAATTTATTTCTGATATGAATATTTAAGATTTAATGAGTGGATACTTGTTTTGGTACAAATTTTATAATTTAAGAAATCCCACTTGAACAAGTTAATTCACAGCCGGGTTTAATAATGTCGCCTAAAAGTTGTATTATAAAAAAGTTAATTTGTTACTGCGCTGGGAGGCTTTGTCCGATAATAAACTGGTCCTTTGGAAAGCATATACTTGGTTATTGCTGCTCTGAGTTTATCACAAGTACTTTTATTTAGTTCACATTTTCCAAGTTGATGTTTGTATAATTTTGTATAAAATTCACATGAAAACTAGGAGATTTATTAAATTGATTAGCGTAGATTCAAATAAGAGAAAATGTTTGCATACTTTTTTAGTTAAATGTTGCAAGTCTTGGGAACTTGTAATCCGACCAGTGACACAATTGTTTAGGGTATACGGTTTTAGGGTCTTATGAACAAGGGCACTAATTCTCATATATAATTGATTTGTTTTCTGCAAGGATAAATTAATAAGTACAGTGAATTCTCTAAAAATTATATACAAAAAAGCCCAAGTCGATAGAAAATAATCGACCCTCTAATTTAAAGTAGGCGTATAAAAATCTAAAATAAAATGTAAAAAGTCCTACTTAAATCAACGTTTCAAAACAAAAGATTTCAAGAAGACGATTTCTAGTTTTTTTACATAATTCATAGATAAAATTGATACCATTCGATTATGAATCAAAAATAATAGACGTTTCCACTATTTTTAGAAAAAAACGCAACAGAAAACATTTCTAAAATCAATTTCCAGTTTTATTCGCTAAAATTTCATTTCTTAAAAGTTATCTGAATTCCAGAGCTAACTTATGAAGGAATTGACTTTGATGTAAATCAGCTCTGACTCTGAATACTAATGAATTACAGAAGAGAGAAACATACCTTGGAAGCACTATCGTCTTTTTTTTGGTCTTGCTCCATGACCGTTGGCGCTGGTATAATATCTTTTTGAGGTGGAAGTGGTATGTTACTGGGATCTCCAATGAACTCGCTGACAATTGGCACTGAGGGAAATGTCCACTGGGTTTTACCAAGACTGATATTATAATAAAACTTGTGGCCTGTTAAGGGATCAAGACTCGACTGCCAGCCAAAAGGAAGGCCTTCTATATTTTTGACATGATCATCATTTTTATCTTCAAAATGATTGGTATCGGTATTATTATTGGGTACAGGGGGAATTGTGGGACTAGCAGAGGTGGATTTCATCTCGTCATTGGTTGACAGAATTCGTTTCTTTTTCAATTGTTTATTATAAAGATTGTCAACAATTTCTTGGATTGCCTTACAGTCATTTGTCATCTCAACCAAGAACAAAATGGCTCCGGTAACATCTTCCATTTGATAAAGGCTCGGCAGACGTAGAGATAACTGTTGTACTGATGATGTGAGTCGGTAAATAGTCTCCTCATCAAGTCTCTTGTCTGTGGAATTTTCCTTGAGGATAGCCTCTAACTTGGTCATGTGCATAGCCAAAGCCTTACAGATAATCTTCAAGAGTTGCTTACAGTTAACTTGATCCAGGTTCTTGATGGATATTTCAAGTTTTTTCACTTGTTCTTCCCTTAGTCTAGTCTTTTGCTTGGCCTCTTCCATCTTTTGAATTTTTTCTTCAAAGATTTCTCTGTGTTTCATCCTTTTCTCTAGATTAATTCGTTTCTTTTCTGACTTGTTGCGCTCTTTTATCTCGTTCTTAGAAGAGGACATAGATAAATGACCTGTGGTATTGTTAGATTGAACACAATTTTTATTAATATTCTTTGGAAGGGCAATTCTTCTTTTTTTCTGACAATCAATTTCCTCATGAATATCGTCCTCTTCCTCTTCCATTTGGTCCTCATGACAGTTCATCAGGAGACTCTCTTCAGTGACCTGACGATCTCTCCTTGGAATTCTGTAACATTCCCAGGGGATATCTTCCCACTTTGTCAGCAGCTGACTGGCTAATTGGATAATTTCTTCTTTTGTTGCGGGTTCTATCCAATTTTTCAATTCTTGTTGAATGATTGCCTCACGCGAGAGAATCGCTCCCAAGTCTTGAGATTCAATTGGTTTCTGACTGATGGCCTGGTTATCTTCATTGATTGGGGAAATTTCGTTGATTTCATTGTCTTCATCAGTCAAGTCGATAACCTTGTTTTCATCTTGATCTAAAAAATTACAAGTCACTTTATATTTACGAGAGATGAAACTCTCTAAGAATAAAGTTAACCAACTTGAAATATTCTCTTGTATGGGATTGTCAATCCTGGCTCGACAATACTTGGGATCCTTTGACCATTGTTCAACAATTTCCATTAGACGAGAGTCTGTATTCACTTGCTTACGCTCAGTTATCGGGATTAGCATAAGGCATTCAAGAATCTAAAAAAATATGTAATTTCAATATATAAAATTTTATAAACTACTTAAAGCATTAATCTAGAGCATGGTTCTTGGAATTGGAGAAGAGAAAATTTACTGACCCGTTTCTTCATTGGCCAATCAAAAGTTTCTGAATCACACATGTAAGAGGCAATCAGTTCAAGGCCGTTATATTGTCTAAACAGGGTATAGAGGGAATCATTTTCACAATTTCTTAAAAGCCCAAGGAGACGATAACGAGCATACTGATTCAGGCATTCTTGGACCATAACTTGTAAAAGTAGAGTAATTTCATGGCTAGTCCGGATTTTTTCCAACTCCAACAGACGAAGGGCTCGTTTCTCGATCTATATAAATGGAAATTAAGGAAGAAAAATATCATCTTGAATAGGCACTTACACTTTTGGTGTCCTTGGTGCAAACCTTGTTCTGAAAGTTTTTACTCGAAATTCCCATAACCCCACTGCAATTCTCTGAGCCACAATAGCATTTTTGTTCTTTAATTCTACAAATTAATTAATTAATTTAAAGGAATGCTCACTAATCAAATAATTAAGTTTATGATCATTAGAGAAAAAGAAAAACGTACCCAAATTGAATAAACTGGTAGTCCATTGTGATCTCTTCGTCTTTTTCAATATCTTCAATTGCAAAAATACCAATGCAGTTTGAGCCAAGAACATTCCACTGAAAAGGTTGAAAAACAGTAAAAAGGATACGGAAATTTATGATTAGGAATTATTAATTACTTTTTGAGTTTCAGCATTCGGCTGACATGAATGATTAATAAATCTGGCCCAATTTCCTTTTTTGGCAGCATCAATGAAGAAGCTTGGACCACTGGACATGAAATAGTGGTGGGGAGAGTTTTGTTTTTCATACTTTCGAATGCGACGCTGAAATTCTCTAAAGCTAATCACTTCACCAACATATTCTATGATAAAAGTACCCCTGAAAGAGATAAAATTAATTATGGTTTAAAAACAAAACATTTTAAAAAGGGATAATCTGAAGAAGTCATCAGATAAATTATTCATATCCGCTATTCATGCGTTATTGCTCAACTTATAATCTGAGTTATAATAAAAATAATTATAAAAAATCTTACTTTTCGATAAAGTCAGTTGCTTTTAGACCCCAGCCCTTAGTTCCAGCGAAGAAGGGTTCAACTGAGGCGTATTCCATCCTTTGGAAACGTCGATTACCACATATTTCGAAAACGGGGCATCTTGGGCCACACTCAATGTTTAGGGCTTTATTAATGCACTCCGACATACAGGGTAATTCTCCATTGAGTAAGGCTTCTTTATTTGGCACTTGACAGTCACAGATCCATCTGGAACTACCTCGGTTTATTGAAGAATTTTTTTGAGAACTTTCTATCGAAGTGGAGTCATTACAGACAATATGTTCGTATATTGGCCTATTCTCTGGATGTTGATTGAAGTATACATTGTTCAAGGATAAATGATCCGAGTTTGGAGTGGGCTCCTCAGAAAGATATCTCGACAGTCTAAATATTTGAAATTTTAATGATTGATAAAATTCCAATGACATATTATTGCGGGTTGAAAATGTCCAGGAATAATAATAAACTGTAGACATTATTCCCTATTTGTATTATAAGCATATTTCAAAAATCTCAAATGGTATTGAGAAAGTAAACTCAATCAACTCAGAGGATAAGTTAAATCTCAAAGCTTGAATATACTCAAAAATAAAATACATTTTTACCAACTTTTTTAATCAATGATTTTCCCAAGAATCTCATTCATTATACTAATTACTCTCTAATGCTTAAGTCAATAGGTTTTAAAATTACAAATAAAAGATGATACAAAAATGAATAAATTACATAAATTATATGATATAATAAATACTTACAAATTACTTTCATTTTCAGCCATATGCTTTTTGGCTTCGTTAAGGATCTGTTGAAATTCCAAACGTTTTTGATTGGCTTTTGAAGATCTCTCTCGGAGGTTATACGTAACCTTTGGAGGTTTTTCAGCTTCAAAATGCATTATTTAATATGGAATAATTTTAAAAATTATAATTCCTTTGTCTGGTGATTGTGGAAGAATAGCCTTTGGTTAAATACTGGAAAATAAATATAAATTCATTATTCTTCAAAGATTAAACAAGATTTTAATAGAAAATATAGTTTAGATTATAAAAAAATATTCTATTTTAATAGAAAATTTTGTCGATAAAACACGATGAACGAATTCGTTTGATTAAAATATTTTTACAAATTTCAGGTTTTAGTTGAACTTTTTGTGGATCTATGATCTAGGGATTTAGATTTGGAGTACCGAGATGTTGATCGTGAACGACTTCTTTCGTTTCTTCTGTTACTTCGACTACGTTCTCGGGTATAACGACTCCTCTTATGATGCGAAGAGTTTTTAGAATACGATTCTGATTTTGAGCTTGACACTTCTGACTGCTTGCTTGTTTTTTTTTCGTGCTTTTTATTAGTTTCTTCTTTAATGATATTTTCTTCTGGTTTAGGCAAAGTTGGTTCGCATATTTCATTTATAATTGGACTTGCGAAGACTTTATCTGTAAAATCTGTTTTTAAACCCTTTTCGGTTTTGCAGTTAATCGGCTCGAATGCATTATTCAAAGTTTCTGATTCAATAAGTTTTTTTCCTGATTTGAAGTTGAACTTCAATGTAGTATTTTTATTTTCATTTAAATCCCTTGTTGATTCTAAATCAATCTCAGATTTAAGAGATTCTTCATCTTTTTTTGGCGGAGGAAGTGGTATATCTGACATTTTGAAAGATTTTAAATCCCATTGAATATCTGCCTTATGCCTTGGTCCTATGAGCTTGACATTGAATGCTTAAAAATATAAATAATTAACTAACAAGGCATAGGAATCCGTGAAACCTCCAGTATTTCTTGTTCACTAAAAATAATTTAGAGAATGCTTACTCTGTTGGAAAGGCAGGGTCGTATTCCATCACGAGTGAATCAAGGAAAAAATAATATAACTAGCATATATTAATAAAAGGTTTAAATATTCGCAAAACTATTATTTATTTAAACAAACAAGGTTACGCTATGTCACTTGTTTAATAAATTAATTTGTGAATGCTTTAAATTTTTTTTCATAAATTAGTAACTAAAAAAATTACTATGATAATCACAGTGTGATTATTTGGTATACTTCGCTACTAGGGATAAATTATGATCCTTATTTTACGGTAAAAATTTATGATAAACTATTGATCTCTTAAATTCTAAATACTTTATTTTAAAATCTTTGTAAAAAAGACAGAAAAGTAATATTCTTTAGAATTTATTAAAATTAAATCGTTTAAATTATAAAATATCTACTAATTCTAATATTTGTGGAATTTCTTCTCTGAATTTTTTGCATGTTCCATCAGTAAATCACATGGCTTAAATTGATTAGGGTGCTTTTTCTGGAATTCTTCCATCCTTTTAACAAGACCTGCAGCCCCGTTCAAATCAATGTATCTAAAAGGTCCCCCAAAGTTTGGTGGAAATCCAAGACCAAATACAGCACCTACATCACCTTCTACTGTACCGTTGACTAAAATTCCTTCTTGCAAGCACAAAACTGCCTCATTAATAAATCTACTAATTAATCTGTACTGTATTTCTTCATCAGAAATTTCAACAGGCGGAAGTCTAAACTTTTCCAGGATATTTGATAAATCAGGATTCTCGATTCGATCTGATTTTTTAGAGCCTTCTCCATATACAAAAAGACCTTTGCCTGACTTGCGTCCTAAGTATTTTTTATTGACTAATTCTTTTAGCAGACCGACATTTCCAGATTTTATTCGGTCTCCAAGACGATTTTCTAAGTCTTCAGCCACATGCAGAGCAACATCTAAGCCTACTTCATCAGCTAATGTTGCCATACCCACAGGCCAACCGAATTTAGAAGTTACTTTGTCCATTCTTGTAGGACTAATTCCCTCTTGAAATAGGAGGACGGCCTCCAATAACATTGGAGCCAAAAGGCGAGTGGTATAGAAACCTGGGCCATCTTTGACAACAATGATTAGTTTTCCTTGTCTTAGACCAACATTGGTAGCAATTTCTAAAAAAGTTAAAACGAAATTTTATGCCTATCTTCAAAATATTATAAAAGTTTTGGTTTTGATTTCTATCTAATTTTAATAATTTTTAACTCTTACTCAAAGCCTCTTTTGATGTTTGGTCTGTTGTTATTATCTCAAGAAGTTGCATTTTATCAACAGGTGAGAAGTAATGCATTCCGATGACATTTTCAGGATTCTTGCTAACTGAGGCAATTTCTTTTATCGGAAGTGCAGACGTGTTTGAGGCGAAAATTGAATCTGGCCTCATAATTTTTTCAACTTCTTTAAGTATTTTATGTTTAACATTAATATCCTCAAAAACTGCTTCAATTATAAGGTCAGAATTCTTTAAATCATTCATTTCAAGAGTTGGGAACAGATTAGACATGATCTTGTCACTTTCCAATTGAGTCATACGTTTCTTTTTAATTCGAGATTCAAAATTCTTTTGTATCTGATGGATACCTCGGTCTAGACCAATCTGATTTATATCCTTCATATAGCATTTCATATTGTTTTGAATTGTTACCTGAGCTACACCAGCACCCATAAGACCAGATCCAAGAATGCTCACTGTTCTACCATGAGAGTTTAGAAGAATTCAAACTCACTCTATAGGCTTATTTGGCTTTCCAAATCGATCTCTTTTACATTCAGTTTGGCCAGCAAACAAACCAAAGAGAGCTTTAGAAACTGAAGTTTGACCGAGTTCAGCAAAATATTGTGTCTCAAGCTTATAGCCATGCTCTTTACCCTTAGCAAGGCTCTGTTTTGTTAGCTGAAGAAAATAATCAATCTTTCTATCATTAAAATGATTGAATAAAGAGATAGAGAGAACGAATGACGATAAAATTAAATAATACTAAATCGATAAAAACATGTCCAAAGTTCATTTTGATAATTAAAAAACTAACATCAATAATTTTTTCTGGGGCTGGATAGAGACCCTTGGTCATTTTTTTGACTTTCTTTTCAACCATTCCAATAAAATAATCCCGACTCATGTCATTTTTGAAAAGTTTATTGGTGATTTCTAAAAAATTAACTTAATATTGACCAACTATCTTGTAGAGAGGGATTTGGTCTAGATTTTTTCAGTTTTCCAGAAGCTAAATCTCTAAATACAGATTATTTTTATGTAATTTACTTGGCAGTTTTGATAGCGACAGACTCTAAGTATAAATGAGTGTTTTTCACTTCGTCATGAATTCCAGGTCCGAGAGGAGAAACTATCTGATCAATGATTCCTAGTTTTTTGGCTTTATCGGCCTTTTTAGGAGCACCAGTGAGCATCATTTGAAGACCTTCACTTACACTAATGCAAGATTCAAAAATCCTCTGACTGCCTCCAGCACCTGGCAAAATACCAAGCTGAACTTCCGGGAATCCAAATACGGTTTTTTTATCTTTAACTGCAATTCTGTAATGAGTTGCTAAAGCTAGTTCAAGGCCACCTCCAAGACATGAGCCCATAATAGCTGAAACAATGGGTTTTTTTGATTTTTCAATCAAATCAAATTGATCTTTTGCTTCACTATAAAGGAGAAAAATAATTCGAAAAATTACGATGACAGCTGAGCCAATTCTTTTTCAGATTTACAATCCTTCAACATTTTAATATCAGCTCCTGCAATAAAACAGCCTGGTTTTCCTGAGATTAAAACAGCAGCAGATGCACTAGGATCAGATTGAAATTTTTGGAAAGCATTTAAAAGTTCCTCAGAGAATGACTTTGAAAGAGAATTAACCTAGGAAATTATAAAATGGTGGATTACAGGAGAATCTGGTGCGTCAAATTTTATAACTGCGACATTTTCCTTGACAGTGTATGAGATAGCTTGTTTAGATGATAAGAATCGCCTAAAATCTTGATTTTATGTGGAAAATTTGAATTACTATAGCATGAATTAAGTCTAGAAATATTCTTGAGGTTGTACCGGATCATTTCTCAGAATGTTGTAATTGATCCTTAGCCTTAGAAAAACAAAATTTTCTGATTAGAATATTTGTTTTTTCTTTAAAAGCTTGTATTTTATAAAATGCTAAAACATGATAACAAATCTTATATTGAAAAATCAACGTTACAGTCTCTTCTAGGAACAGATTTACGTCTAGATGGACGTTCTAAACATGAATATAGAGATATATCGATTACATTCCCTCCCAATTTTGAAACAAATGGAGGCTCTTCCATTGCTCAAATAGGCAGTACCAAGATTTTAGCAACTACAACCTGGGATATTTTTGAACCCGGATTTAATAGGCCAAAATCAGGTTTCTTCTTCTGTTCTTTAGACTTGTCATATCTTTCTTTAACAACAGGTTAGTCTCTCTATCTTATTCTATTAGGAAAGTCGAAGCTCAAGGAAATCGAAAATGAAGGAAAACAATTATCCGGAATCATTCAGACACTTCTTAGGGATTCTATATCACTTGATGAACTTGTAATTAGCCCTTATGAACGGGTTTTTGCAATAAAAATGGATCTCAAGGTTCTTTCTTTTGATGGAAATGTTATAGACTGTGGAACCTTGGCGGCAGTTGTGGCTCTACTCACCTTCAAATTGCCTAGTTTATATATTGATGATTCTGGTAAAATAATTGTTGACGAATTCGGGAAAAAATCTTCTAAAGTATTCGTTAGAATGAACAGGATTCCTGTTCTTGTATCCCTTGGACTTACCGGGATACCAGATGGTACTTTGATTGACACGACGGCTAAAGAAGAGAACAACCTAATAGTTGGAAGAATCTTGGCAGGTGTCACAGAATACGGAGAAATCTGTTGCTTTCGTACATCTCATCTTTCAAATCCTATCAGTTTTTATGATGTCTCTGAATGTTCAAAGATAGCCCTGATCAAAGGCAAAGATCTTATAAAATTCATAAAAATAGTAGTCAAAGATGTCACCAAGTACATGTTGGAATTTGATCAAAAGAGAAGGAAGAATCCAAGTGATCTCTTGGAAATTTCAGGTCCACGTGTTTATCGTTCAGAGGAATTCTTCGGTCAGAATATCTATGCACCAAAGAGAGTAGATGGAGAAACTGGAGAGGTTGACATGGAAATTGAAAGTGCAGATAGTGACCAAGAAGATCATCCTAATCTTACACAAAAGTCTAAAATTGAAGACCCGATTCTTAGACCTTGGCCTGTTAAAGAAAAGTCTAATTTCCAACAGGAAAGAGATCCTAAGGACGACCAGCTATATAGTATTGATTTCAGTGAATTCCTTCTTACTGCCAAGCCTGGCATAAATGATTATCAATAAATTTATCATTATATCCTAAATTATTTCTTTCCATAAGTGATTATTAACTTATTCACTTAGTGTTACGTGAATACTTGAGCTGAAGAAGAGTATAAAATTAAAAATAAATTCTAATCTTTAAGATTTATCATTAAATATAAAACTCTGGATAAAATTGGTGAATATACTTTCAAGTAGTTATACGATAAAACAAAGATAGCTTTGGTGTTCCTCTTGATTACAAAACTAAAAGATAAAGTATTGATAACGATAAAACTACAAAAGAACTACTGTAGTACGTATTTACGTAGAGAAATAGAGAAATCTTAATTTTCAAAAGCAATCTGACAGGCAATTAATCAAATATTCAAATAACTTCATCTAAATTCATCTCCTCCCATATTGCTGTCTCTGTTATTCTTCTCAACATCTTTTCATTTCCCTTAATATCCAAGTGTGTATGTGTGTGGTATAACACTCGGGGAAGAGTCAGTTTCCCAATGTCCCTTCATATCACACTCTCCTCCCGGCTTACCAATTGGAAGGTGGCCAATTTTCCATGTCTTTATTCATCTCCCAAATGTACAAAACGAAAATTCTTGTTAAATATTTTTAAATTAAGAAATATTCCCTTTCTTGAATATTCATACAAAAGCACACACATACGCATACTCTTTAAACAGGATTTTTCTCATTGACTTTATTGTGTCCTTGTTGAATGAGATTTCAAAAGAAGCAGAAATAGAGAGAAAGAGAAAATTGTTCGTAGAAAGAAATTGGTCATTTTACTCTTAGGTGACATTTTTCTAATGAATTTCATTTTACTATAAGACGGAGAATATTTCATTATAAGAGCAATTTCGATAAATCCACTCAAGCGTCAGTTAGATTAAAGTGAAAAATATCTATAAATGAGTAAACTAATTGTAGCAGTGCTACAAAATGTTTAAAAAAATTTAAATTTGCAATGTACTGAAGAAGAAATTACTTCAAGTTCAAGGTGGTAGAAAACATTAAGTGTCATTAATCAACTCAGAAAGATATCATGTTATCTTGAGTGAGGTGAACTATATACTTCTTTCAAGTCAAAATTTAACACCGAGAAATTGCTAATTTACCCTAGGTTAAAAATATATATTACAAAAGCATGTTAAATTAATAATAATGATACGAAGATAAATAAGCAGTACATGTGGAAAAGTTGGAGATAGACTGCTATAATAAAACTGAAATATAGTTGTACTGAAATATATTCTAGGGATCCCTTTCACCAACAAAAACACATTGTTGTATTACTCAATGACCTAGTTATCCAATTTTACTATCATCCTTGTGGAGTAAAGAGTCATTCTCTCATGTAATGATAACTTCAACCCTGAACAAAATTGACGTAGCTAATTGTAAAATGTCATTCATTTGGAGACAGAAAAAAACGTTGGCGAAAGAGAGACAAGGAGAAAATCTTCTCACGTACGCGAATGAATTTAGAGTTGAGGTTAGGAAGAAAAAATTCAAATTAATTACACACACACATAATAAACTCATGCAAATAATTCTATTATTATTTCCTTTTCCTAATTTGAGCACCAAAAGGAGAATATTGAAATTCTATATAGTGGTTTACTTTTGACGAACGATAAAGAGAGAGAAAGACAGAAAAAACAACCAAGTAGCAAATGGAGGACCCAGACAAGTTGATTGCCATTCCAAATCTCAAAGGGATGCTTTTTGAAATTTATTATTATTTTCATTTTTATCTTCCACTACCCCTATCGCCCACACACTCGATATAAGAGAGAATTTACACTTTGTTTTTTTTGAGAGAGAGAACATGCAAATAAGCATAAGGTCACTACTACTACCAGACCACTCCAACATAAATCCCAGTAATGTACCTCTAAAAATTATTAATTAATCTGCTCAATATGCCTTATTAGATTGGAAATCTTTCTATTTTAGAATCTCTCTCTCTCTCTCTCTCTCTAACTCTCCCTCTGGTTATTGGTTTTATTCTCGAATTTTTTAAGAAATTCCTAACATTGTCTATATTGTTTTGTTTTGGATAGGGTAAGTAATAGAGGAATTCCCAGTAATATTATCTATAAATATGGGATAAACCAAGTTGATACAAGGGTGGCTGATCAAGAAATCTCTCTAGTCTCTGAAATAAACCAAAATTTTTAGATTGAAAGATAACTAGATTTGAGAAAGTTTTTAAAATATCGAATGGTATTTGGAATTTTGGGAAACATTTGATAATTAAAATTGTGATCAGGTTGAAAAAGGTTAATTTAAGTATAATTTCATGCTATTTCTCTCAAACCAGAGCAAATAAAGGTAGTAGAACAACTCAATGCATCTCAGCAGATTCTGGTCCAACAACTACATTTAATATCAGGTGATCACAAAAGGAATCAAGGGCAGAAATCAGTTGTTTCTTTAGTTCCAACTTTATTTAACGTAAAATGTATCATTATCAGAGAACTTATTCAGTCAAATGAAGATTAGAGTAAAGAAGAGATTCTATGTAGTCAAGCTTAGACCTTAGATGGCATATAATAGATCTCGAATCAAAAAGGTTATAATGATTTTAATTATGTATTATAATACATAATTTTGAACCAAGTAGTTCTTCAGGGAGCTGTTCGGCATAGATTGATTATAACGTTGTAGATAACAGATAGACCAATACAAGCCAGAAGACAACATAGTCAGGTAACAAGCGAAAAACGTTATAATCAATTATAATGATCTATTAAAGAAAACTTAAATTCTAAATATTTGTAATAGTCATTGAACAGATTCAATTTTCTTCTAATCGTAAAGTGAACCTTATGATATGAATTTCAGAAGATCTTAATCTTACTCGAGTCCTTGAGACTCTTCAATCAATATTTTTTCCTCTCTAGGTCACTTATTTGTTTTTTCTCGATACTTGCTAAAAGGATTCAATGAAAATTCCATCCATCTTTTATAAGGATTATAGAAAAATAAACAGAGAGCTACAGTAGGCAGAACTGAAAAAGTGGATTGTTCGTTTGTAATAGAAGTGTAAAAAGAGAAACTTTAACCCTAGGGAATTAAAACATACTGCCTTATAATTATAATAAGTCTAATCACAGACTCTCAAGTTGTAAATACAACAACAGAAATAAACAGTACAGTATGTAAATGTAAATTGCTAACAAGAATAGCAAGAGCAGTAGGGCACACTTTGGTGTCTTCAGGTGTGTGTGTGTGTGTGTGTGTGAACAATGTACATATGTTTTTCCCTTTACTGGTCAAAAATGATTACGTAAATGAAAGTGATTGGTCATTCACTCACAGACAATTAACTTGTAGAGTCTTCCTCTCACTCACTCATCATAGCTTGTTTCATATCCCTTTCATTCTTCATTGCAGTATTATTATTAAATATAGACTCTATACTATAGAGTCTATAGTAAGGCTGGTTCTTTAGAGAGTATTAAATAGTGATGCAGTAGAGACCAACTACTCATGCTACTGTACAATACAGCTGCTCCTGAGTAGTTGTGGAACACACTCTACATTATCTACTCAAACTTTCCTTTCTTCCTAGAGGCAATCTCTATGTTTAGTAAAATTTTCATCGATTTCCCAGTGAAAAAGGGGAAAAAATTACTCAAAATATTGTAGGATACTTGAATCTGTATAGTTGATCTCAAATTTGGTTGATTTTTTTTGCCAGACTAGGTGTACTATTCATTAATTATAACCAAATACATTCATTTTCCATGTCCTTGACCCAAGTTTAGTAATTCAATAATTTAGATAAAAGGTTTTGATGAATGAATTGAGTTATCGTTAATTCCTATGCTGATTCAAACAGGTTGCCTGAATTCAATTCTACTTGATGCCATTGTTCCACTATCAATCAATGTACATGAATAGCATAGCAACTTGGATATATATTTCTTTATATTAACTTTAAAGTTCAATAGGATTTATTTATAATTAATAGTAGTAAAATAACTCAGGTAGATAAGTTGAGGCATATATCTTTTTTATGCACAATGATTGACACGCAGTTCATCTTAAGTGTATGCTTACTATAACCGACACAATACAGTAGTATCTCTCTTTATTTCTAAATCTATTTTATTCCCAATTACAGATGATTGTTCAAATATCTCTCCTATCAATCCTATGCTCAAGTTAAATACTACTTTTCCATTTAATTAATTGATCCCAATAAAAAAATAGTGAATTAAATGAGAGAACCCTACTCATTAGATGTATAGACGAGGGTTGTAGAAAATCAATGATTTTCATTGAGAACACCAAGGTATTTAACACATAGACATGGTCTTGTTTTCTTCAGAATGAATGAATATGATTCATATCAATAAAGATTAGGCTTTTGTAAGGGAATACACTCAGTCCTATAATTCATACAATACGATAAACGCCAGGGGAATATGTTATTCTTTTTATATGATCCCTATGAGAATAAGAGAATGTCACCCTTGTTGCCCACACACACACACACTCTCTCTCTGATTATGGCTATTAAACTTTTGATTTGCATTAGAGAGCTACATTTTTTTCTATTGTCAAATTTCTTTATTCCCTTTCCTGATACATACAGAATACGATAGTCCCAATGTTGTAATAATGCAGGAGAAAGATAGAGACATGGCATTTTCCTATCCCGAATCGAGTAGAGAGAAAGCATACAAGATTCTAACAGGATCTTTATTATTCTCTAAGGTTACTTGTACTCACACAAGAAACTACTCACAAGTGATAAGTAATTAGGAATAATTTTTCCAACTGCTTTCAGCTCATGATTTATTGTCGGCTGTAATTTTGTTACTGTTTTAGTATTTTTTTTCATATAAAAATATGCCATACTCTCCTTGTGTGATATCCACCCCGTACATAGTATTATAAGTTTTGCATATATTACAGTAGTTATATACATTACATACATTTAATGTAATCCTTGGAATATTTTCGCAAATTAGGACTAAACATTACGATTGCCTAAAATGTCAGAGCATATATATTATAATTATTAATGATGATTAAAAAGATGCTAGATTAATCTTGTTTATAACAGAATGATAAATTACACAGGAAATTTTCAAATTTCTCAAAAGCCTAAACTTTGAAATTCTTTCTTTTCTACAATGTATTAGGAATACCTATAAAAGAAGGATTTTTCACTTTTATAATACTGATTGGAAGGGTGACTTTGGACATTTTAATCTGACCCGTAAGCTTTAATTCTCTCCTAAAAACTAAAAAACGACAAACCTGATTCCGAAAAACTTCTTTTAGTTCATCTTCTAAATTATTAATTCCTTCTAAATACGAGGGTTAATCTTTCAAGTTTCCGGATAAACACTTTTGCCAGAGGGTTGGAAGTTTCAATTTTAAACTTGTCCATTCGGTTGGTACGAAAGAATGGCACACTCTAACTAAAGAAGGATTAACTACCACGATAAAAAAGCGTGTCTAGTACTCACACACTCTTCTATCTTTAACCAGAAGAATTTTGGGTGGAAAAGTATCGTGAAAAGAGTAGGAAATTTTTTTTTGGAATTTATCAAGAAATATGATTTGAGAAATGAGTAAAAGAGATATAGATAGAGAAGAAGACAAGTCCTATAGGCCATATAATGATAATGCTATTTTGTGGATTTTATCACTTGATTCACAATATTCAGGAGTATTTGTTAATGTGTGTGGGTGAGTGTGGATTTTGAAATTAGAAATATTGCTTGAAGGTGAGATTAAAATTCCCAACAAATGCACAAGAAATCATATTTAAAAGTGTGTAGTAGACGTTATTTCATTTCCACTGACAGTGAAATATTGCATTTTTTTCATCGAGATTTTCTGCTATATCACAATTTATCAAATATTATTTATTCATACTCTGAGAGAGAATCAATAATTTCTTAGAGTTTACTCTTTTTTCTATTCAATTCTATAGAATTAAAATTAAACTTCCCCTCCAAGTCTTCCATCCTGAATGAAAAGTCAAAAAACCAAAATATGCATCTGTCAATGTTAACAATCTATCGTGAGATTTGTCAAATCAATATATTTCTGAGCTCTAGCTGTATCAGAATAAAAAGGTGTCCAACAGATGGACCATAGTTGGGACTTTATTGTTATTATTTAATATATAAGACTCATCCACTCAATTATTTCTACACATAAAATTCGTAGAAGCATCTTCCCATTCTTGTATCATGTAGAAGATGTATTTTATTTTAATTTAATTATTTACTATAATTTTTCAAAATGTATTGTTTTATTTTCTGATTCCTCTTAATAATAATACTATTAGTACATCTTCAAGTTTGTAACAATGTCTATGGGTATATTAGAAAAGTAAAAGACGATTGATTCTATATAGAGACCAATAGGAAGACGAATAGAATTAAAAAGTCAAGGCAAGAATAATACAGTAGTGAAATAAACAATGGTACCATTATTAAGTACTCTACCGCATACATATGAGTACATATGCGTATTATTACAGTGATTATTGTGAGATATTTATGGTATAAATCTCAGACTCGTGTCCCACCATATATAACCGAGAGTGGATGAATCAAATTTCATTTTCTCAAATTTCCCTGGGTAAATAAAAAAATTGACGTTGAATCAATTACTTTACTACACTATTCTTTATACAATATGGAGAACACTCTATTATAATATTAACATTATCTGCAAACTGAGAGTAAATTAATGTAATCAAAATACACAAATTATTATATACATTTAATAAATAGGATAAACTACAGTATGATATATGTGGCAGTATGATGAAATGAAAAAAACATTAACTAAAAGAAACACTTACATTGAATTGAGATTGCCGTTTGTTAATTGTAAAGGGACAAACACACACACAGACAGACACTTATCTGGTAGTTCATCTATAGAATACATCTTTTCAGCTACCATCTCTGAGTCCTCTGTGAATGTATCAATAGATTTTGATGCAAGAAATTACTCCTTGTCACACAGGCATTCTTACAAATACAAATTGAAAGCTAGAAAAAAATAGTACGTTGTGAGAATCAATAAGAGAATTAATGATAATACAGAGAGAGAGAGAGAGATACGCTCACATTTACAGACACAATCTCCCTTTATCTGAGAGGAGAATGTCACAAATAATTCACTCACGACATTTAATATGTTTAGGAAGGAAATTTTTAGCTCTCTCATATTTTGATATGTCTTCGGGGAAATTTGAAAAAGATAACATAATAAAAAACAAGTCAGATCTCTAGTATGAGAGAGGTTATCCTTTTTGTAAGCAATCTAAAGAATCTACTCACAAATTAGGCGTCAGTTGGTCATACATGATAGACACCAAAAATGAACTAAATAACGAGAGTCAATTTCGAGCATAGAAGAAGGAAGAGAAGAAGGCAACTATAAAACAAATGAAACATGTCATTCGGAGTAACAATCGTTCTCCTAGACAAAGCTTTTTGCTACTGCTGCTAGAAAAATCAGATGTTCAATAGTTTAGTTAGGAGGGCGAATATCATATCTTGCCATGATAGGATCAGAGTCTTTCTTTACATTATTATTATTATTATTGTTAAAAAGGATAATGTTATAATTTTATTCAAGTGAGTAAAACTGCATCCGTCAATGGTCGATTGGTCGGTCGGTCTATTGGTTGACACGTCAAAAATTTTACAATGTATATTTTAAAAGTTGACTCTTGTGAAAAGGGAACTCGACATGTCATACACACACACACTTTATGTTATTTTCCATTATTAAATAGATTGGGAATCATGGGGAAATTCACAACTTTTGTACAATTTGCCGGAGAAGAGAAACCGTATGGTCATGATTCTAATCATCATCGTGAAGGAAGGATGAGGAAACTTCCCCCAGAGCTTTACACTTTTGAGCAGAAGTAGTTTGCATGATCTTACACTGGTATTGAGCATCTGCTAGGATAATCTTTTATTTTGTATTTTTTTCCCAAAAATAATATAGATAATCATTTCAATAGGGTTTTTTCTTATTCAAAAAATCTCACCTTTGTGTAAAAATACTGTTTTTGACAATACAACTGAGGAAAATCTTGAAATTTTTCACTTAATGTTTTTCTTTCAAAGACAGCTATAATAGGAACCCTAACTAAACTTGGACAGTGGACTTGGATTAAAAAACACTGTTCATCTCCAGTACTTTCTTTCTGACCAAAGTCATATTATAGTTTCGTTCTACTTGGCTGCATCATCTTGTTCAACATGGCCTTTCATGATCAGCAATACAAGAATATTTACAGAGGGAATTTATGAATTATTGAATTCAGATTTCTTTTGTTAGACATAAAACTTGTAAAAAATTATAAAAGAAATCTGATTTTACAAAAAAATGAATGAATAATTGTGTGATCGATCTGATCAGTTATGAAACCTTTAATAAAGAGCTCTTGAATTGGTAGATGACTTGGCGATAACATGAAGACTGGGAAATTCGAAAATCATCCGGTTAATGAAGATATGAATAAAGCAAAGACGTAGAGTAATCAATTTTAAGCCTGATATGAAAGATGACCCATTTAAGAGGAGATCATATAGTTCAAATCTTTTCTATAAATAAAGTTAAAAACAGCTAATACAAAATAGTTGGGTCCAAATTTTGAATTTCACAGATTATATTTGTTATCTGAAAGAGAATAAGACTAGGAAAATTTCTTGAATAAGAATGCATATCTCCGGAACCAGAGAGGATCGGGTCCTGAGACCGAGATAAGAGCATTAAACGAGTCAATATGAGGAAAAATAGAGAGTGTAAACACCTATATTGAACACGTTCAATAGTTCGAGACTGAGAGTTATTTCAATTAGATAAAAGAGAAAAGGGGGAAACCAGTGGTTTGTAAGCCTTTAGTCTATCATCACTGGATTTTGAGAATTTCTTAAAAGTATGAATATTAAAATAAATTCTGGAGAGATCATTTCTATACGAAATATAAAGAGAGGAGAAACTTCGATATACATTTTATCTATATAATTCTCTCTGATAAAAAAACCCTGAAAACGACTTACAAGTCATGCAGTGATCCATGCTTCCATAAGATCCCCTGTAACATTTTTATTAGTTTTAGAAGAGGTATTAGAGGCTTTCATTAATCAAGGCAACCCAACGAACCCACAATTACTCAAGACTAAATATTAAATATTCGAATAAAGAAAATTAGAATAAATAAAATATTAGAACAAGAGAAATATCTAGCACAGCTGGCCCTTTGAAATTGCCTTGTGATAATCAGGATAATTTTATCCGCTAGAGAAAATATAAGAATACAAAAGGCTCAGAGGTATCCTAATACTAATTTGATTAGGAATTAACAACGATCCCATGGAAGTAGTCGATTTGTTATCCTTCATTGTAACAATATGCTCAACAAATTGCCTCAAGATTTCAAACATGGCAAAGTATGTTTTTCAAATGGAATTTGAAATGTAATAACCATAAATTTACATAAAAATATGAATACAGCTCAGTGTGTCCTATTGTGTTTTGCCCCCACATACTCACTTAGTCATTGGCTATTTTACTGGCTTGTTTTGCAAAATGCATCTAGGACAGAAAACAGAAGGATAAGAAGAGATTCATCTGGCCTACTCTGGACAAAAATCTATAACATATCCCTCAGTGGTACTGTTTAATTTAAAAGTGTATCCTTTTTACCAGTGTAAATTACTGCTCGTGTTCGGAATAATTCTTTAATTAATTCGGATAATTTAATTAGAAAATAATGTTATATGAAATTGTAAGGTTCCTTCGAAATTATTTGACAAACATTCTTTCAGTTACGACTCTTATGAGACGAATTGCTCAAAAAAGGGTTTGTTAAACAAAAAACTATAACGAATGCTGTTTGTGAAATAAATAAAATGAGATATTCTGCAACCCTCATAGAATCGCTTCTACTTCCTGGAGAAGTTGTCTTCTTAACTTTGGAGTATGTCATCTAACTTTAAATTAAATCCTCATATTAAAATCCCTAGAATTATATATTATAAGAAAATTCTCTAAATCCAATGACGTAAGACTAAAAGCTTACAAGTCATTGGTATTTCCTCTTTTCGACAACATTTTCCCTCTTTTACCTCAATCTCTAACAATTGAGCGGGTGTAATATAGATTTCTACATTCCCTATTTATATATTTGTATTGAGGTTACATTTGGACTCGTTCAATGCACTTATCTCGTTCTCAGGGATTAATCCTCTCTGGGTTCTTAAATTAGTCATGTCTCTCATTAGATCTAAATTGGACTTCACTAAGTCTTTAGTTTACTCATATCTTCATTAACCAGATGATTTTTGTTTTGCTTGCAGACACTAGTTTTTCATATTAATATATATATATATATATCGCCATTTTGCCTTCATAATAAAAAAATTTACAGAAACCTCCATAAAAATTGAACAAAATTATAATTTTAGAAACATTTCTCATCAAAATAATATTCTTCTTTCCTCCTATAACATTCTTTATGAAAAATTTAATTTGTCTAATTGGGATAATCTTTATTCCATTAAATCTATTACAGAACATATAAGATCAAAAGTTGATTACTCTAAGTCTCTTCTCTATCCTGATCTTCACTAATAGCTAGGACCAGTTTTTTTTGAAATCGAACATTTTTATTTATATACAAAATTAGTTTAATGATAATACATATAAGAGAACAGGAATAGAGTGTTAGCATAGAGGAGACCCTTAGAATAATCAAGTTTAGACCTAATGTGTGACACTATAGTTTTAATGTTAGTCAAGTCATGACAGTCAGAGATTTTATATTTTTTATCAATCATATTATATGAAGATAGTAAATAGTGATTTGAAAAAGAGGGGTTTCTGAGGTTATTTCATTTTTGTATATATTTGTATTTATCTTTTTTTCAATATAGAATTTTTTTCTAACAAGAAAAATACTTTTCAATATTATTATTTCTCACATTCGCTGACCCGATGATGATTATTGTAGATTTTTTATTTTTTTATATTTATTTATTATTTAAAAAAAGAGAACCTTTTTATCGTAGATTAAGCTATATTTATTTTGTATTTTCTATATTTCTACAAATATGAGTGTTTTTCCTAACAAAAATTATATTCTCGAATAAAAGTGTCCAATTTACAACAGCATTGCGGATGGTCAATGGGCAAGATTTTCCTCCAAAAAGAAGGGATAATCAGCTATTAGTGAATGGAAAAAGAGACGATTGGTGATTCACTCCATCCTGAGTATGAAATTTACTCAACTAACTGATTTCATAGAGAAGTAATAGTTCAGATTTCATATAACACAATGGAATAATCCTAAGAAATTATTCAACAATGGGTCGAGTAAATTGTTATATATAACACTCTCTCAATGATGTATGAATATTTTACTTCGTCCTTGGTTGGAAAAGAGAAATATACAACAATAAGCATTTTTGTATAATTCAATAAATCCGATGCATTATCAACGGTCAAATTTTGCCAATTTTTACATCACTCATATCGGTCGATTGGTTAAATACAAAAAATACGATAATTTATCCAAATTTCATAATAGCACTTGAAAAATATACATTGTTAATTAGAATTATTATTCTATTAATTAATAATTATAATTTAGTAACAATACCTCTACTAATATATTAGTTGTGACATGGCAACCTAAGCTATATAGAATGAGATATAGAGACAGACAGAGTTTGCTACCTAAAAAGCTGAATGAACTTTGAAATTATTGCTAGAGAAAATGGCAAGTATTATTGTAATAACGACAATTATGAGAAATCAATTATCGGGTTTTATTCAATTTTCACTATTTCATGCCAGACATGTTGTATGGTCAGCGAGTGAAGGCCACATATTCCAATGCATGCAGAGAGATGGGGAGGGAGAAGAGTGTGAACAAGGGATAGCTCTCAGCAAAAAATTTAGTAACCATACTAAATTGAGCAGGGACATGAAATTTCTTTGATTAAATGTGGACTCGATAGATTAATTAAGTAAGTTTAATGAGGTGATAAGTAGCAGTTTCTCTTTTTTTGATGAACGTTTTCAATTTTATAGTTTATGATTGATCAATTGGGAACTTGATGATGATAACTTTTTAAATTAGTAGATCTAATTATGAGTTATTGGTCGGAACTGACTAGACAAACTAAAATGAATTGAATTTCATTAATACATCAAGTAAATTTGAAGAAATCCAAAGGAAAAAAAATTCTCTAATTTTAACATTGTCACAAAAGAGAGAGAGTCATTGTCAATGGTCATTGACCATTGGTCAAGGAAATAACAAGATTTGTCTGATAAAAATCTAACCTCAAATAAACTTAACTCTTGACATTATCAAATACGTATCCGTTCTTTTTTCTCTTGTAGAGAGAGAGAGAATAAAACATCTTTTGTTTTTTATTTCATTAATAAAATTCCATGTAATGTTTATTTAGTTCTCTTAGTTGAAGCAGTAGCAATTGTGGTTCTTACCAAGAAATATCTACAGATTCAAGAAGAATAAACATGATACGTATGATATATATGTTATACATGTGTCTGTCGTTTTATTCTTTAGTGTTATTCGGAAAGCGAATACCAGGTGTCACAATTTAACACGATAGAAGTAGATGAAGAAGCCATAATTCGAGATGGGTTGTTCTTGACAGAAATTTGAAAAATGCAAGTAAAATCAAATGCGTGATACATTGTCAATTTAAGGGAGGATTGTATGATGGCACCATATTTTGTTTGAACCATAGGACAGCTAGAGAGTACTAATTAGTATTCTCCCTCCCCGTGCATTAATTAGTACGGAGAGCTGAAACGATTGATATTCAAATGAGAAAAGTGGTCTACTCAAGGAATATCATTCGACCTTGATGTATGTTTTTTTCCATGAAGAAAGCCATACCATACGGACCAGATCACAATGAAAAATTATCAAAACATCATAATTATGACAAGTCTCCAATTGAAATATGCATTTGTGTCAAGGTCATTTCGTGTTCAGTGTTTTTGCTCCTTTTTCAATAACATCAACTTGCTTATTTATTTTTAAACTGATTCTCTTATGATAGAGGAAAATGATTTAATCAACTTTCAGTTTGCAAAATATTTACACAGAAGAAAGGGTACAGATATTACTACAATGATTTGATGATCTGACAGAGAGGACAAAATCATCAGATGTTTAAATATAGACAAGAAATACCAATCGATAAGCATCTCAAATACTTGTAATAGATTTGCTAAAAATGTAAATGCTTGTTGAAAAGAAAATTACCAATAGAGAAGCTCTACGCCATGGAATAGGTGAATGCTTTTGCGGATTTAATTTTATTCACTCACATCACAAGGTAAACTAATAAATAATGCTAACCTGTACTCTTCTCGCCTTGTAATTCTAGCCAATCACTGATAACTTTATCATCTTTCTTTTTACCTCAAGTTTTTCTCTCCTTCCCTCTTACTCTCTCTCTCTCTCTCTCTCTCTTTTACTCCATTTTATATTTCTACAGACTCTTTTTTGCTAATAGAATACAGAGTATAATGATAATAATGAAATTATATATAATTCAGTATAAAAATACACACCCACAACATTTTATTCATAGATTTATTAAATATGTTTGTATGCTACAATAGTATATTATATATAAGTTTGTGTGTATATATAGAATAGACACAAGCATATATTGTAATATAGGGTATATTCTGTTATTTAGGTAATAAAGTATGTATATGTATACATAGAATGTAACACACCTCTACACCTATACGCTAACTATACCTATATTGTAGTAGTATTCTATATGATTGTGTACTTAAGAGAAGAAACACCGTCGGATGTAAACTAATCTCCGTTCCGTGTGTGTGTTCTCTTCTGCACAAGACATATAAATACTCACTTGACAAAATTAAACAGCTCATTATACTGACTGTGGATTATCATAAATTGAACAAAAATATCGTAATGGCTACAGATTCTAGTGATAACGGTCTAAATTCTCCGACCATCACCAAAAATTATTTAGATATATTCAATCCAGCTCAATTATTATCCACAATGGAAATGCAAACTACGAACCCATCACCTATTCCATCTTCCATATGTCCCAAGTGTGGCAAGAATTTTGCTAATATCTACCGATTACAACGACACCTTCTAAGTCATACGGAGAGTAAGGAATTGAGAAAATTTCAGTGTGAACTCTGCTCAAAAGCTTTCAAATTCAAACATCACCTTAAGGAGCATACGAGAATTCATTCGGGAGAGAAGCCGTTTGCCTGTAAGGAGTGCGGCAAAAGATTCTCTCATTCTGGTTCCTACTCAAGTCATATGTCGAGTAAAAAGTGTAGCAATAACAACAACTGCAGCAGCATCAGTAACGGTAGCGTCAAGAGTCACGAAGACCTTCAACAGATATTGAGTGAGAACCAGTTTGGAATTAAACCATCGCAGACCTTTTCCTTTTCTCCGGTTTCACTAATTTCTGAGGAGAATAATAATAACAAAATCAGTATGATATCAGATTTAGAAATGAGAGAAAAGAATTCAACTTCAGAGGAACAGAGAAGATGTAGATCTGTGATACGTCCAGATCAAGTTGAGAAATTACGACACTTCTTCCGAATAAATCCCCTCCCATCAGCAATGGAATTGCAAAATCTAAGCCAAGAAGTTGGCCTCAAGACAAAAGTTATTCGTGTATGGTTCCAGAACGCTCGTTCTAGAGACAGAAAGTCGAATAGATACACTACATCAATTTCATCCACAATGAGCAATAGTCAGAGAGAGAGCCCAGAGCCATTAAACTGTGAATCGAAAAAGATACGATTAGACGAAATACCCCTTGACCTATCTCAGAATCATGAGGCCCACGATGAATCGACCAGCTCTCCCCTACAATATTGGACACGAATTTACCTGAAACTTAGCCAAGAGTTGAATAGGAACCTTGCTCCGCCAACTTTACCTTCCTGTCTAAATCCCAATCCTCAAATGCTCTTTGAAAATCTCTTCAGTGGTTCGGTAGCCAAGGAAAAGAACGAAGATTGGTCTCAAACATTTAATAATCTTCTGACAATACCGACGCCAAATGAACTTCTCTCAATGAATCTTCACAATCAGACAAAAATATCGCCCGATTTACCATGTCAAACGCTTAGCCAAACAACAAATTTAATCCAAACAGATGGGTTGGACGAAAATGGATCCCTACAATTTGTAAGTCATTTAACCTTGAAATCAAATTACATACATACATACGGATTTATATTCATTTATCATATAATTTATCACAATAATATATAGCAATATTTAGTTAATTTTGGACAAATATACGTTACCCACACTATGCCCAGTTATAAGTAGACCATATGCTAGGCTAATTATAATTATGTCATTATTAAAAATATTCGTACAATATAGCATATTTATATTTATATGAAGGTGTTGAGCTTTTCTCACTTGTGTAACTTTAGACGACCAATTTTTATTTGTTTTTGACTTTGGGAATTTAGATTTTATCAAATGCATAGACAGACAGATATATATTTGAGTAAACATGAAGAAAAGAGAAAAAACCTAATTTCTTGTATGTGTGTGAGCGTATAGAGTGAGGGAGGCTAATGATAACACCCTTGGATAATTTGTTTTATCCTCTGCTGCCATTTAACGAAGCGTAGATGTAAATTACAGTAGGCAGCTTTAAGAGAAAGAGGTAATTTGATCTCCATTACACACAAATAGAGAGATAGAGAGAGTTTATATTGATTATTTTCGTTGCGTCCCTTTATTTCATTCCGCACTAATTTTTGTAATTAAAAATATATAATTTCTATCCATCTCTTTAAAAGAAATCAATATCAGAAACGAGTATGGAACAAGAGGAGAGTTTATCTACGTCCAGTTCAAACGAAAACGAGGTATCTTCGCAAACAATGAACCAACTACAATTGCTCACCTCAGCTAACAACAACAGCTCATCATCATCCTCATTTGAAAAGGGTCTCAACGACAAGTACAATTGTGATCAATGCTCAAAGACCTTCGCAAAACACAGTTCCCTAGCCAGACACAAGTACGAACATACTGGACTGAGGCCATTTGCCTGTCGTGTCTGTGGCAAAGCTTTCAAACACAAACATCACCTAACCGAACACAAGAGGCTGCATACTGGCGAGAAACCGTTTGAATGTAATAGGTGCGGTAAGAGATTCTCTCATTCTGGATCATACTCTCAGCACATGAATCATAGATACAAGTACTGCCGATCAGACTCACCAAACGGCCAACAAAATAAGCAACAGAGCTCTGAAATAAATCAAAAAGATCATACTCTCAAAAGTCCTTTCAATAATAACTCGAGTGAAACACTAAACTCAACAAAGATGAGCTCATCCGATTCCTTTGATATAAAATCAGATCAAGATAAGCTAAGCCCAATTAATCATTCCGCCACAAGTGAAGAAATGAAATTGGACTTTGCCCAGTTCACATTGCCTCAGACGACCAATGGGTCCTTTCATAGTGGTTCCTCATCAACATTTGATCCACTGGCTGCTTTTCGAATTGTATCCTCGGGTCTACTCAAGAATTTAATGGAGTCCAATAATTTCATATTCAATCATTCCTCTCCTCTCAAAGATAACTAACAAACCTTGTCTATCAATTCATGTAAAACATTTCAGAAATTTGGGGAAATTAATTTTTCAAATTTTATGTATAAAAAATAGAATTTTAAAAGTATAAAAATAATTTGTGATATTAAATGACATACTATTACTTTCTTCTATTGAATAACTCGCCTAATATTCTAAATCATTAGTTTAATTTTAAGGACTCTGGAAATTAGTCAAGAGAAGAAATATCTGATAGTAGTATGACCAAATTCTAAGGAAATATTTTCATCTGTCTTATTCGTCTCTTGTTATCATTATAAAGACAGCTATTTCTCAAGGTTGATATCAGCTCTATTTCTCCTAGAATATACAATCATGGCAATGAAAGCAGATAGATAATATCATCAATAATAATCGAGCTGATAGGGAGGGTGGGGGAGATTTAAATAAGTACACCATCTCTATAGATATATATATATATGCTCACTTGATGAATGGATAAGCCGAGGAGATATCTTTTCTATTTTTCTCCCCATCATAAAAAATAACCCCCAAGCATATGGTACACCTAATCATCATAATCAACAACAACAACAGCATCTTCGTTTGAGAAGCTAATTTAACTTTTTTTTATTCCTCCAAGAGTTATTCCTATCGTGAGATATATTTATATATATCTGTATAGGGGAAAATTACTAACTGTCATCGATAAACTATGTAGAAAATTTCCTACCAAACGATATTCTTTTGTATGCTCCTTCTCTACCTCTTTCTTGGATGAAGAAAGATGGAGTAAATAAAGTCTTGAACTCACTCTCCCCTCACTTCTTCTTTCTTGTCTTCTGAGGTAATTTATTCTCTCAAATTTCAGTGTCTGTGTGATGGAGAAAAAATTCATTGATAGAACTGACCAATCAATTTCAAGATTCACCTATAATTTCACCCCCCCATTCACCTCATTTTTATCGAGTCAATTTGTGTGGAACTGAACAAACTGTTTTATTTAGAATATTTTTTTTGGCGTTTGATGGATTGAAAAGTTACCATAAAGTTTATTGCTCTCTATATACAGATGCAGAGAGAGAAAGAGAGAAAAGTGAAAACCGGAGATCTTTAAAATTGATAAGCTACTTTTCCCCATTTAGAATTGATATCTTAATACATGCTTGAATATATGAAAAGATTAAGAATTTGTGAGCGTATATATTAAATGTATGTGCTTTTGTTGGATGAGCATTTTATTCCATTCTCCTAATCAACTTTCCCTATTTATTGAATCACGCAAGACTTTATCTCAGTCTACGGCATTTATCGCATTCATACATTTATATGAAAAGAAAGAAGTATTTCCTCTCTCAAGAAAGTGGTAGACGATATATATAACTTGATATCAGTCTGAAATAAACTCAAAACAGTCAAGAGTAGTATGAATTTTTTTCACAACAACGAGTTGACCCACAATGTATTTTAATGTATTATTATACAGAATTTTAAGAATTCAGGAATTGTAGATGAAAAAAATACTCTGATCCCATCATGAGTTGTTGGAATAAAAAAATTCAGACTAGCCAAAATTAGACTTTTTTAATTACGAAAATGCATCAAATTTCTACATTTTTAACCTTCAAGCTCACAACTTTTATCAATTTCGAAGATCTAAAGCGATTCGATACCGACATTCCGGTTCATCATTAGACGAAGATTTCAAATCTGGTCTTTTCCAAGAAAAATTTGTTTTCCTTCGTGATAATTGAAAAATTCAAATGGTTCGTTTTCCCACATCAATGAAGAATTTCTGGGAAATATTTTTCCTCATAATGATCTTTTAATTGGTTAAAATCTATTTTTCTCTGTAATAGAGTTCAATATGTAGAGTTTAATAACACCACCAGTAGTCTAGAACGCATCAACTCGGGGGTTCCCCAAGGTTCCTCTATTGGTCCCCTTCTCTTCAATATTTGCTTCGCTGATATCCAGCTCCCAGAAGGTACTGAGGGTGCCCTCTTTAAATTCACAAACGATCTAAAATTCGTCTTTAAGGTGAAAAATCCTTAGATATAATTAAAATCAATCATAACTTCTCCCTTCTTAAAGATTCTTTATAGAGATAAATGCAAAATAATACTCGCATCGGGCCTCCCTGCAACCCTCAATGAATCTCTTCTACTTCCTGGAGAAATTGTCTCCTTCTCTTCTGATCTAGGTTTCGGTATTTTTTCAAAACTAAAATTTCTTTATTCTCTTTTTCCCGAACTCAATTCATACAATGCTCGCATCTCGGCGTCTGGTCTCAATTCTTTATGGGTCCGCCGTTATGCATTCATCATAAAAAAATTCTCTGAAACTTCAATTAAAATTGAACGATCCTATAATCTGAGAAATACTACTTATGAAAGTAACTATTTACTCACTACTTATAATAAACTTAACGAGAAATACGAAATGTCAAATTGTGACAAGCTCAACTGCATAAAAAGTATTACTAAACATATCCGATTTAAATGTCGACTACTCCCAATCTCTCCTATATCCAGATCTTCATTGTGTAGAACTAACCAGGTGATTTTCGATTTAATTTTTTCAGATCAACTGCCAACACTTTTTTAACTGCAATCAAAAAACTCATTCATGATTTATGTTTCTTCCTCGTCTTTAAACCAAAACAAGATCTACTATTTGCATTATATCCTATTATTATTTTTGTAAACCATTATTTTTTCCAATATAGATTTTAAGTCTAACAAAAAAAATCGATAGAAATTTCGAGAGTTTCGTAAAAATAATAAATTCCCATCTTCATGACAGCTAGCTTCACATTGACTTTTATAAAACAAAAAGTTAGAATTGACAAGAACAATTTTCCATGAATACTTTCCTAGATTTCAGCCAAGTCGTTGTATAATCTGATTAATGGATCATCCTTATAAAACAAGGTATCATTCTTGGTATTTCAGGTTCTTCATCCTATTTCTATTAACCCTTTCGGTCCCATGGCCAAAATGTAATGATTTCTCAAAATTTTTTTTGTAATCCTATTAATTAGACCCTTGTGATCAAGGTTTGTTTCTATAATTTTTTGACAGATGACTCCTTCATGCACTTCTTGTTGAGGTCGTATACGTCCGATCGGGACAAAGAGGGTTTAAAAAAATCTTAATCTACTTGTAAGCGACAAAATTTTAATTAATATAATGATAAGCATACCTTTATTATTTATCATGAAACATTTGAAAACAATTATTAGAAGAATTAATACACAAGAATTTTTTACAATGTGCACAGAAATAATAACTTTTTTTCTTGCAAACTACACATATTCTTCTATCTTTATCAACTTTAACTTTCAGAGGTAAATGGTTCAAATCAGGCTCAATGCTCCTATTCGAAAGATTGAGGATTTCTTCAGCCTTTTCTTTCTATGATTTACGGCGAGGTCTAAAATTATTTTCGGGATCTACTTCCAATCTTCTTTTTCTAGATTCAAGTTTGGTATCTTCGACTAATTCGTTAGACAATTTTAGTTGAAATCCCAAAAGGTCCATGGGTTTATTCTCTTCAGTATTTTTCTTATAGACAAGCCAAGAATTTATAACGGCTGAATTCAAAATCCATCTAAAAATACTTGAGTACCAATTTCTTGTTCTATGTTCCAGTCTCTACAAAACTTGATAGCTATCTAAGAAATCAACGGATCCCATTCCACTGTTGAAATTTTGCACCATATAGGGAACTTGTACATCTTCAACCTTCTTAGATTTTGGGTTCCATTTTCTTTTGATGGCTATTGGTTCGTTAGATGCAAATGTTGATGAGATTGTAACAGCTCGATTATCGTACCAGCGCAAAAGAAATACTTTTTCTAAATGTGAATATATAAGATCATAAGAGCTTCGGCCTTTTAATTTGAGTTCTTTTTCAGAAAGTAGTTCTTTTCCTAATATTTTGAGTCGGTTTGATCTGACATACATGTTAGATTGATAAACCATCAAAGAAATCATTTCAACAGAAAAAAAAATGATAGAAGTAATCCAGAATTGTTTTTTGTGGCATTTTTAAGTTGGTCACTGCATTAAAATTCAATTCATATTTTGGGTGATTCCTAGTATCTCTCATATCTATTTTGGGAACCAAATAGCCTTCATCAAAGATCAGCAAACTTGAATCAGGATCATCAGATTCTGTCTCAAAATGATTATCTATATTATGAATAGCTTCGATATCATTTTCTAATTCGTTATCTGAATCATCTGCATTTGGAATTAGGGTTAAAGAATAAATAGTCCCATTTCTTGTTTTTCTTACATCAAATTCACTTTCCATACCGTTTAGTCCCGATAGGTCGTATACCACCTCGACTTATATTGTGTATAAAGTTTTTAGAACCAATCGTTTTTAAGTGTAAATAGGATTTATATGTATTTGACCCATTGTAAAATATGATGAAAAAAACCTTAACATTTTATGACAATAATTAACGAAGATAATTAACAATTCTAAGAAAAGTTCTACAGATGAATTATGGAATAGAGGATTTGTTCAGATTCTAATTGTTATGTCGGGTGTCCGAGCTAGTATTTTCTTGGAAAAGGTCCATGATGAAAACACACGTGATATTCAGAAGGGAATAATAATAATATATTTTAAACAAAAGGTTTTAATCTCTATGCTCTAAAACATCTTCTACGATTTGTTTTAATATCGGTTTTAGGCACCGATATAACACTAATTTCCCTAATTTTGAATCTTTGCATTTTGTATTTTAGTTTATGTCGATAAAATATTAATCATTCACATTACAGTAAAATAACACAATAAAGTGTTATGAGCCTTGTCAACAATCTTTTTGCTGAAATGAAAAATTTTTTGACACCCACCATAATGATAATATCACACGCCAAGCGAGAAACTTTTAATAAAAAAGTTAATGATGTAAATTTTTTTGTAATTAATTTTATTATCATCATGTCACACACGGAAACACCAGAAAATTTCATGCTGCAATATTTTTTATTAATTCAAGATTGAATTTTTCGCACACATTTTTGTAGTGTATTACATTACAGATAGATTAAATGTGTACACTGGAAGGTTGATTTTATTCAAAATCAAGTTGCAACTATTTCTCTCAATGTGTCAATCTATAGTTTCTGACCGAGAGAGAGAGAGAGAAAGTAACATACACTTGGTAATCAACAGTTATGTATAACAACACATGTAAAGTAAATTGTATGCATTACAACTGTGTGGCCTTATTCAGTCAATCTCTCTCACAACCTCTATTTATTTTATGATAAGCCTTACGCTAACTGTTATGTAATATAATTATTAAATACTTTAAAAGTTGGTTCAAGAGAGAGATCCAGGTTTTTTTTAACAAAGCAAGAGAGATTTTCTAGTCTGAAAAGTAAATTGATGTTGATGCCTTGAAATTAAGCAGCAAATACGTGAAAAGTTGTTTATTTACTAAATGAGACTAGCTTAAGACTGAGAATTTCTGTTGATAAACAATAGTGCTTGCACAGGTTCTTCACTCTTTTAACATTTAATTTTTATTGCCATTGTTTTGAAAGAAATTTCTTTCAATAATAAACTTAATTAACTATACACACTTTGTGTGCATTGTGTAGTTGTAGAAGAGAGAATCGAATGTGAGAGAGTAGATGAAAAAAATCAAGTGAGAGAGCGAGATAGAGATAACATGCATGTCAGCAGTACAATATTTCTACACACATTGTCACCCTGTTTTCACGCATGCATTTTAATGTAAAAAGAAAAGTGACATGATTTAATAGAAATCCGTGAGAGAGATAGAGACAGAGTGAACGAGAAAGCAAATTCACTACTTCTTATTCCGAGATGACCATAAAAACTAATTTCTTGTTTTTTTGTCAACAAAAAAAGCATAAACTTTTACACTAGGAGTAGGTGATTGAACGTTGATTTCATCGTTGAATTTTTGATACAGAATTGTTTTGAACCTGGTCGCTTCTTCAATTTCTTCAAATGATTATTTATTGACAAAAGAGTGAGGGGATACTCTAGAATTTTATCAAATTTCTCTAAAAACGTGTATTCTATTCGATCTTATTCTCCTTAGTTTATCATCTGTCGTTGAGAGCGAAATTATTCTCATTTTTTTGTCGCCCGGAAGTCAACGATTGTGACTTGAAATCGAATAATAATATAATACTACTAATCCCATATTGATGACATGTAGGATAATTAACCTAGACTCAACTGTACACTTTACTGTACAATGCATAGTGTACATACAAACAAGTGTATATACCAGAGCTTCCATGAGGAAGTTATAAAGTTAAAGAGAAGAAGAAAAAGAAGTGGTCGAGTACAACATAAGGATGTAACAAGAATGAAAATATTAGAAAACTAGATTTTACATACAGAACAATTAGGGTAAAAAGAAAATCACCACCAGAGAAAGACGGAGAGAGTAAGAGAGGATGTAAAGGCTAAGGGTAATACACAAAGAAGAAATTAATGCAAGGAAAATTTGTAAATAATATTTCCATCATTCAAATTGTGTCCGGATGAAGCTAATTATCTGAAATATGATTTTGGAGTAATTCTAAAATGGCCATTGGGAAATTCAATTAAACTATTGAGAATGACAATTCTATTTACGAAAAAATCATAATTACTTTCGAGTAACTACCCAACATAAAAAATAAACATCTCTATTGTCAAGGGTTATACAATGTATAATATACATCAAGTTAAAGGTTGATTGTGAACTATGCATTTCGATTATGTATTAAAAGTTAGAAAGCTATCAGGAGAATAATTATAATTATCAAAACTAAACTCTACAAAGTTTAAAATATCGATGCTCTAAATAAAACTCAACATACTTAAGTTTGAAATATAGAATTTATAAAAATTTTCGCTGTATCTCAGAAGAAAAAAAACCTTAAGTTTCTGTAATTGATAAAAATTGTCGACTCAAAATTTTAACTGCCCTAATCTAATAACCAAAAATAATATGCGAATCGCAAAACTACTTTAAAGTAAGTAGATAAATAAATGAGTCGAAAGTTTATCAACAATTATATTCATGTTTGGAATTGTAATTGACTCTTTCCTTGAGTCATCTCTTTCTTTCAACTGTGTTTCTGATTCTGATTTTTACATGAAAATGATCTTGACATTGAAAACTTACAAATGGAACATATGGTACGCATGATAGTGGAGTTAAATGGTGTTTTGAATATTGTATTGTTTTAACACAGGCCATAACAACTGGGCATAAAAAATAAAGAAAATACATCTTTCAATTTGTTCAGTTGGACTTATTAATCTGTTTCTCCAACTGCATCGGTTCTGAATCAAATGAGGCTGTATGAACAAGGGGTTGTCGGTTGGGCATCAGGTAGTTTTCGTCTTTATCTTTCTTGCTGGAGCTAATTTTTGTGAAGGAATTCGGTCTCTTAAGGCAAGCATTATTGCTCAGGTAACTATTTGACATTACCCTCGAATGATCAGGTATATCAAAGCTATCATCAAAGCTAGTATCTGTGGTTGTTTTTTGTCTCTGGTTCTTAACCCTTTGTAGATTAACGAATGACTTTCGGCGAGCCTCCTGATCGCTGTTCGTTCGTGTAATCTCAATTGAAGACTGGTCCGAGTTGTTCATGCGTAACTTTGAAATCTCTGTGGGCTGGGAGCCGGATTTACCATCACTAGTGCTTTCATCGCTGGCGTCAATCACTGGACCCAGGGAGGGACAGTGCATAACACAACGGGATGGCTGGTAAAAGTTTGAATTTGGCATCAACTGCCACGTATTATTCCAGTCTTTATTATTATCTTCATTAAAGGGATCATCATCAATGTATAATTCCATGTCCTGATCATTATTATCTAGCTCATTTGTAATCAAATCATCATGAATGATTGCATTACAAGCCCAGTTGTTGTCACATGGGCTAATGTTGCCATTATTTTGGTAAATATTATTATTAGCTTGATAATTAATAGCTGCACCATTGGTGAATTGCAAAAGTTTATTATGATCAAAGGAATAACTACCAGCACTTTTATGTCTAGGTAGTTTATCTGCATAAATATCTACCATATTGGATGAGTTTTCCAGATTTTGACTGGCACTCCTGAAAGCTCTCCTATTCCGCTGAATAATATCAAAAAAGTTGCTGCTTTGACTGGTTTCTTTGCGAAAACTATCATTGGAATCGTTCTCAGGATCTGCATCATCGTAGATTGTTTGTTGACGCAACAAATTCTTGAGGTTGAGACCATTGTTAAAGTTGTCTATTTGGTTTTGGTTAGAATCGACTGCTGAAACGCGTCTTGATGCTGGCGAAAAGATGAGATCCGGAGGATTTAGCAAATTTGTTGGAGGATTCATTATCATTGAATTTGTCGATGATGTTGATGTTCTCATAGACTGTAAAACTTTACGTCCAACGACAGGAGAATCAAAATTCTCTGATAGACTAGCTCCAAGAGATTGTTGACTGGATTCCTGAGCTGAATGGAACTGATTATGTGGCTTACTGAGACGATTCCTTGAGTAATTTTGCAAATCATATTCATATACTGTTAGGGAGGATAATTTCTTTGGGCCAGGTGATACAGGGACACTACTCTGACCCAAGAAATTATGTGGCATTCGAGGAATTGACATGCGTGAAAGAGAAACATGAGGACTGCCTGAGTTGAAACTCCCATAGGAGCTGGCAAAATTTACATATTTCCTATTTTGAGGCGTATCACCACCGGATTGTGAACAAAAGGACCGATGTTGGCGAATCATTCTTGATCTATTTTCATAGGGATTCCCAGGGGTACTATATCCTTCTGAGACCATTGAAGCACGTGAGAGGGAATGTAGTCGAGAACTTCTCCTAGAATTTGGCAGGAATAAATCACTTCGGGCACTAGTGTTATTATTATTCAGGGGAGAAACCATGGCTTCCATACTGAGAGAATGTTTATTGCCCCATTGTGCGTCTAGAGGCTTCAAGTGGGATGAGTATCTTCTCTGCATGTTTATTTTGTTAAAGTCGTAGACTTTAAGATCAAGCTTCGATGATGGATGATAAACAGCTGAACCAGATCTTACAACAGTGTTTAACCTAGGTGACTTTAAGTAACCTGTTGAGGAAGTTCGACCGCGGGAATTAGGCCGATTCATCAATAGGCTGTTAATATTTCTACGTTCGGAGGAGTTGAAATGCTCATAATTTGATCCAAAATATCTTTGGAATTGAGAATCATTACTCGATCTTCGGGAAATCTCTTGACTAGCAAATGAGTTAATCAAGTATCTTTTTGGATTAAGTCTTGCGAGAAGATAATCGGAGTCAGCCTGACTAAGGAATTGTGTCATCTTTGTGTATGGATAGACCCTTGGACGGATTGGTGAGGAGCTTGATTTGTCATAATTATCACGATAATCTGTCATTTCTGCTGTCTCTAGGGAATGTAAGCCATAGAGCCCATGAAGCGGCATTGGTTTGTTGATTATCGATTGATAGCCCTTGTGTATATCATTATTTATCAAGTCGGAATTTTCACTAAATCTTCTCTGTATCAATGCCATATCGGAATTGATCCTTTCTCTGTTATTAATAAAAGCATTTTCGCTGCTATCCATTGTTAGTGATGGTAATAATTGTTGAGGAGAGTCAGAGGATAGGCAACTGACAGTTTGACGTAGGGATTGTGAAAAATGACGACTTGTTGTTGGTGGAGCTGTATCAGTGCTACGCTGGGCATGGGTATAACAAGTTTTATTATCTTCTTGGATGACTTTTGAATCGCTCTTATTCTTCCTATAAAACAAATAAAGAAATTCTAATAAAATGAATTAAATATTTTATTATGCAATAACAATAATTGATAGTCATCAATACATTCCCGTTCGTGTATCAGGAAAATGTATCAATTTTTGAGGTCATTTCATGAGACAAAATGAACTCTCAATAATAACCGGTTATTGCTATGTTCAACTTGATTTAGTTTGTCTTCTCACACCTAGAAGGTGGACCTCGGAAAAGTAATCGTCATTTCATATAAGAATCAAAAATTTCTTATAGTATATTCGCCTTTCGTTCTGATTGGGACTCCTCAGTACACCATAGCCTTGCTTAACATAGTACTTGTCTATTGGTTTCAGGTTATGGTATGTTGAGGAGATCCGGACGAAGTGCGTCTACATCTATCACTGTAATTGGAATTTTTACCTGGGTGTGGGACCATCTATATCGAATAGTAGGTTTATCTATTAAAAAATGAGTTATTTCTGTCCAAAGATATATTTAAACCTAAAATTTCAAACAAATCAAACTAAAATCGAGAGACCAAGTTTCATCAATTTCAAAGATATCTGTTCAATAGGCTACCCTTCGGAAATTAACATAATATCAGAATTTCTCGAGGAACACGAATATGCTAATTATTTTTGTTGAACAAATGAGCTCCTTTTGATATTTAAGTTCCACACTCTTAAGGATATCGGAATTTAAACTTTCTGAAAGCTCCTCTCATACTGAAACAATATCACTTCACGTTATTTTTTCAAAAATATTTCATCATACTACTGATATTTTTCCAGTATAAACACAGTATAAAATTAGCAATATTTTTGGTTTTTAACATCAGTTATCGAATTTATTCTTTACAAAATTATACATCATTCCACCAGGTAAATTTAATTTTCTCGCTGATACTTTTCCCATTTTTTCACTCTGTTTAAGGCTTTATATAACTCTCTATTTGAAATAATGATACTGTAAGTGTAAAAAACATCGGTCTATTATAACAGTACAATAATTATACTGTAACTGAAATAAACGATAAAAATGATACTGCAAGTGAAAATTTACCTTAAATTTAATGACAAAACAGAAAGAATTATTTGAATTTAACCTACTCATAGTTATTGAACTGAAATTTGGCATTCTCCAGCCATTTTCGAACTTGAGTCTCGACCGGCTCCCGGTCTACAGGCAACTTTCTAACATCATCCTTTCCCTCGTCCTGTAGACCAGCACCCTGAGAATGTGAAGCTTGAATGTTCGACCTAGTAAACTTTTCGAATGAATCAAAAATATCGTTATGTGAACTGGAACTATGTCGACGTGCTTTCACTCTTTTGAATTGTATTGCACAGGAATCTGAAACAAAAGTTTTATTTTAGAAAAGTTAATTAACAAACTTGTTCATCTCGTGAGGGAAATTACGCATTCATCCTAGACTGCCGACTATTTCCCTACTCTAATTGAGTAACTAACTATGACCATAAAAATAATGAATTTTTTTATGGATAAAGATAATAAATTCTAGTTTAAAGTAATAATAATAACTAATTTGAATGTGCAAAATGGTGTGTTGTTGAAATCATCTGATTGTAAAAAAGGGAAAGATAATTTTATTTTTTACATTTTCTGATCTGATTAAAGATTGAGTTACCTTGATTCTTATCATTACTATTTGTATTGTTGAATTGAATTGGGAAGGACTTGTTTCCCCTTGCATATTCTCCCAAAAGATTTTCCAAATGCTGAGCTTCCTTGGCCTCATTGGACAATTGGCAATCTTGTTCAAAGGAGTCATTGGCTATCATCAAGTAAGCCTGATTACTATGAGATAGACAAAATTGTGATCTACGCTTCTCTAATTCAGAGGGCACCTTTTGCTTTTGGAGTCGGCGAGGAGTCTCTTTACTCTCAGTCCGAATTTTGATACCTTCTCTTTCTTCTTTCTTGTCTAAATCTTGGTTTGGAAAGAATTTCGACAATACCGAAAGGTTCTTTGATCGTTGAGTCTTATTATTTTCAATCTTGTAGAACATCTCCAGGGACTGTTTATTTTGAAAAGATTTCTCATTGTGACTTTGTCTAGGTCGGTTCCGCTTTGTGGCACTTGATGTTGCTGTTGTTGACAATTGTGGCAACTGTTGTAAGGTATGCATTATCCAGCGATAAATAGAGTTCTTTGGAATGTCGCTTATCTTTTTCTTTTGACAGCACTTTAACCATTGTAATTGTTTGTTCATTCTTTTCTAGATACGATAAATTATAAATTATATTGTATCATTACTAATCATGGATTAAATAATTCATCTTTGATAGGTTCTTCTAGTTTATTATGGAACTATACGATAGGTTTTAAATACTCATGATTCAGCTTACACATGAGAAAATAGATTTTTTTTGGTCCATCTCAGAGCTCAGCATTGACATGGAGAAATCACTGTCTAAATCAGCTAGAGTGTTAATAATGTTGGAAGAATTAGAGGACGAACCGCTGTATATTGACATGAGATCAAATGGCTGCTTCTGCTTCTTGGCTGATTTAGTGGAAATCTAAACAAAATAAGTATGAATACTATTAGTCGATAGGAAGATATTGAGAATATTAACCCTCGTATTGGAAATAAAATTACTCACAAGTATCATAAGCATGGGTCATTTAGACCCAGTCGTTAAAATATAAGCAAAATATTTATTATAATTGACAATTATCACATGTAACATTATAATGTTTTTTACACATTTATAGCACGTTGTTTTAGTTTTTCTATCCTTCACCCATGTACAGATATAGCAACGGTCTCTTTTATTTGGCGCAATCTTGGCTATTTTTCTGGGCGGTTCTTCAGGTTCAGGATCGTTATTGACCTGCATCATTTGTTGACTCAATAATTTCAAGTATTTACGTCATGAATTATATTTAGTATTTAGCTGCTCATCAACTGTCATTTGCTCTGAAGGTTGATATGCTTCGCGACAGTTTTTCACAAATTTATTGAAGTCCAAACGTATTGGCTGTAGCTTATCTCTATCATGGGTCGCCAGTCTCGTAGTTTTATCATCGAAACGTATAAATTGTTTGATGACACAAAATCGAGAGTACGTCATACAACTTTGAACCAAGTTATTACTCCATAATTCTTGAAGTTCCATGTTTTTTTGCTTTGAAACTCCGAAAAAAAGAAGTATCCCTATCCATTTACTTATTTCATCTGTATTGATTTTAGAACTAGCAGAATTCATATGCTTCATGTACTTGTTGGAGTAACGAGTTATATCGCCAATCATGTCGTGATCAATAAAAAGACTGAAAAAATTCTCATAGTCTACTGCTCTTCTTGAAACTTTAGTCAGTCCTGGAGTCTGGTGTCCTAGTCAAATTCGGTCTTTGACTTCGATATTGAATTGTACCACAGCGAGATATATTCATTGAATTTGTTGGTTGATCTGTTTCTGTGATTTCTTCTTCTTCGTTATCAACCAAAATATCGTCCTCAATTTCACTACTAGTACTATCATTTTCAGGATTTAACGGAGCTAACTCTTGGTTTATTGCGTCTTGAAACAAGTCCATCTTTTCATGAAAGCAATGAAATAATGAAAACAAGATAAAACATCTCAACTTCATGTCATAAAGCTAAAATTGATAGGTCAATTTCACGAAAAAGGCCTGAAAATCTGGAAGACCCAGCCTTGTGGTACTTGTTTGGCATATTTCCCAAGCTTCTGGTTGAAAGTGGATTGTTCTCTCGAGTAAAAATAAATTGGGATTGCATTTATGAGAAATGGAATGAGGATTATACGAAATTCCCAATTACCTCTTAGCTTAAAGAAGTTATCAGCTTCTGATAGACCCACACTTCCAATGCGAGGGTTAATCAGATAAACCATGTTATTAAATTTGTAATTAAGACTCTATGAAGTTAATTCGATATTAGTCATTCCTCAAGGATAAAAGCATTATCTCATAATTGTAATTGTATCATTTGATCAGAGTGTAAAACATGATTTTCTGACATTATGAGTTAACAAGTAAAAGTTACATTTCCCTCCCAGAATTCATATTGTTGATTCATTTTATAGTTTATAGTAATAGAAAAATAAAGAGAATGTAATTAGAATAAGGTAAAATGTGAGTTGAATCATTTCCTCCCGTTTGACCTAACTCTGTTTCCTTTTACCATGAGGGAATAGATCACGAGTTGATTGCAGTCTAAAACAAACACAGAAACTAGAGGATTGATAAAATATCCCTCTAAGATATTCGATTAGAAAAGCAAGATGAGGATTCTTGTCTCAGTGGTAGAGAAGAGCTACAAAGTTTTCCGGGGTATTTCCTCTAATAAAATTGAAATTATGTGAATTGAAATTTCATCAAAAGTATTAATGATCCATTTAGACGTCCATGGAAACAGGAGAGAAAATCAGACTAATTTTGGATTATCTACAGATCTTTTTTTTCTTTCATCTTATTCTAGATCTCCCTACTATGTTGAAAAAACACATTCTAAGTTGATTAAGGGGAGAAGAAAAATTTTCTTTTTTATCCTTACTCATTCATTTATCAAATACGCAGTTTACATCTTCTCTTGGCTAAAAATAATGGTTTTTCAGCTACTCAGAAAAAGATTAACTCTCATTTGAGATCTCATCTGAACTAAGCAATAAGATAAGCGTCTTTACAACTTTAAAAATTTTTAAAGCAATTTGCGAACGAAATCAGCAAGACCAATGAAAAGGAATCAATCTATCGTAGAAGAAAACGAAAAAAGAAATCGAAAATTAGGTATTCAACATTTGAGCTGCGAGTTTTTTTATCGATTTCTAATATGCAAAGCAATTAAATGCTGATATTTCGAATTCGAACCATTTAAAAAATTCATCATTGTCAGTATAAAAAAAGAATTTTTTTATTAGAGAAATATATATTTCGCCAGGTCTTATCAATCTCTAATCCTGGTTCAATTAAATGATTATAAATATTAGTTCAATGAAATTTATGTTAATGAAATTGTAAAATTCTTGAAACACTTCCAATT
>SSNU01000157.1:90112-103464 GCA_012064415.1 Gyrodactylus bullatarudis
TAATTGAACCAGGATTAGAGATTGATAAGACCTGGCGAAATATATATTTCTCTAATAAAAAAATTCTTTTTTTATACTGACAATGATGAATAACTCTATGGGAATTTCGGACGTATATGTAAGTATACGTTAATATTTAATACATAATAATTTAAAAAATTGATCCAAAATTTAGAAGTTTAACTTATTTTTGGAAACAGCCAGATTCGAGTTCTTCTTCTAATGATGATACAAAGTATAGCAATCAATTGCTATAAATCTTCGTAATCGATAAAAAAATGTGAGCTCAAAAGTGGAAAATTGACGCATTTTCGAAATACAAAACAGATTAGCTAGATTGAATTCGGATGATTTTTATTTCATAGCCTCATTTCATAACAGAGATTTAGTTTTAGCTTTTACTTCGGATGATCGGATGATCCCATTTTTTCGAAATTTGAGCTGAAAATTTTTGTAGATTTGAAAGTGGGAGGCTGGTCGAAAGAGTTTTTTCAGGATCAAGATTAAGAACATGTAAAATTGAATTTCATTTTTAATCACGAAAAGATCTCTCATTAGTATCTCTTCTCTTCTCTTTCTCTTGAATAAAGTAAGCAATTTATCAATTAAAAATTTTCAATAATTTCCTAGCTCGAGGATTGATCACTTGGACCATATTTTGAAGATACGCCTGTATCTATAGATGGATGTTGCATGACAAGTGTATTCGAATGGCTGTTCTGCTGTCTATCCTTTGATTTTACATAGGCGTAGACACAAACATGGAAGAAAGCTAATCTAATTTCCATAATGCTTCACAATTAACCTTGCTTGTTGCTCGTGATCATTATTTTGTTCAATGTATCGACTCAGAGGTATACTTAGAGTGGATTGAGAATTAAAATATTTAAAATGGTTCAAAATCTCAATATTAACAAACATTAATATTTTAGTTAAATTAGTTATTTTTTTAATATCAAGAAGAAAATCATAGACACATTTCGGCGTATATACTGAATATTGAAAAAAATGCCCTGAGGTATAGCTGTCTTGTATCAAGTTGAAGATATGACACTTTGGTTTATTACATCTAGAAATCTAAATCATTCCTCAGATAGAATTTATAAGACATAGACGATATAAAAAACAAAGTTTTGACAAGTCTTATTTAGTTCCTAATGATAAAATTAAATCAGCTCTAATAAGCAGCTATAATGTACATTGTATACGGTAGTGAACGATTGAAAACCAAGTGGATCGATCAATCAAGACTCGTGATTCATGAGAGAAATTTCAATGAAAACATAAAAACTGGAATGTTTCGAAAATAGTTTTAAAAATTTCAAAAATAGCTTCGAAAATTAAAGTTTAAAATTAAGAAATCTCTCCACCAGTATTTTTTTCAGTAGAAATTTGGCTGAAATTTGAATACTAAATCGAGAGAGTGAGTACTGAAATGATTTGAAAGTGTTGCTTTTTTGTGTAGATGAGATTAGTAATTTAGTAAAAGGGATAAAAATAATAAATCCGATCTCATTAGATAAGATAGAATAAGAAGCATGAGATTATTGGGAGTAAAGGAAAAAATTTAGGAGCTAAAGAAAGAAGAGGATAAAAAGTTTTACAGCTCATTGAATTTGGAAATATGGCAGAGTAAAATTTTATTCAGCATAATCAATTTGAAATTAGTCACTCAAAGAGCAAGCAGACAGTTTATGAGTCAGACTTGAAGGATGAGATTTCAATTTTGCAGACAGAGATTAATTCCATCAGAGATTAGGGTCACAGTAATCCGAAATCGATCAAGAAATATTGATAGATAGAGAAAGTGATGAAAATTATCAATGAGTTATCATCATTATTATTATTCTAGAGGGAAAAAATGATTTTTCATCATCTTTTTCTTGTACTTCTCGATATCTACTTGGGAAAAATCAATCTTACTTGAACGAAATCTCATTTATTCATTTAACAGAATCAAAAGTTAATAAAAACTATTCAGTTTTTTGTCAATCATTAATTACATAGTCGCAGGAGAAAGGGAAAGGATTCATTAAGAGAATACAATCCATAAATCAGAGGAAATTAAGAAGATATTTTTATCTGTTACAGTCCTAAACTAGGGGAATAGCCTCCTTCTGATTCTGATAGAGAATTAGCAAGAGAGTAATTTCAGGATGTTACATGGCATTAGAAAATAAGTATATATATATTGATGCTCTCTCTAATCACTAAAATAACTTCCGTTCCTTCTAAGCAACAAGTTCAAGTTTTTGTAAAGGTTTTCTGAAACTTGATGGAACCTTTCCCTTGTCCCAATTCATTAAATGAAGGGGGTTTCCTCAATATCATTAATTCATTTCGATTTTACTTTAAATATTCAGGAAATTATGATAATTAATTGAGTACAATCTATCCTGTTTTTTTTTAATTTCGAGTTAGCATGAAATTTCCATTATGGGAAAATTTTGTTGATTTCAAAGTGAGAGAGGAATCAAAAGTTTTTTTATCATGATCATGGTTTAATAGCTAAGCTGATTATTTTTATTGAATTTTTGATAGACTCATCAATATTATTCAGGCCTATGGATCATCAAAATTTCATTGATTTTCGCTTAGTAATGACTAAAAAATCAAAGTTCGACTTACAAATGGTGACTCTCAAAATCTATTGCCTTCTCTAATCGTGATCCTCTGAAATCAACAATGAATTTGGCACCAACTTGCTATTTGAAAAAAAATTAAGCTCATAATTTTTCGAATTTTTGATGAAAAAAAGCTCGAAGAAAATCTATTTTTATTTTATAGAGGACTTTATCTTCAAGCTCACTTTATATACTGCATTAAATAAGGGAGAAAGGAGACAGAGGTAGAGAGCAAACTCTCAAGATAGCTATTTGGAGATTGATTCAAAGAATCTACTCATCGAAATCAGTAATAATCATTAGTATCAGTAATAGGGAAATAATGAGATAGTAATTCTTTGTTCCACTATTCTCAAGTACCTGAGAAAGAGAAGATGAGATCCTTAATATACATAATAAACTCTCATCAACTATACTACTAGAAAATATGAATGAATAATAATGAGCAACTAGGATCAACCATTGTACAGACTGGAATGGGAAGAAGAAACCTTTTGTAAAAGATGGTTCAATTTAACTAGAACGCATCATGAGAGTAGAGAAATACAATATGTTCTTGGCCATTTGCTAATTCAAAAATGGTATCTGATACCCATAATTCCAATATTCCTAAAATTCTTTAAAACGCATTAAAATTCTCAGAGAAGAGATTTTAAAGTTCATTCAAAATGTGTTGGCGTGGATTTAAAATGAGATTTTTTTATACAGAGAAAAGTTTTAAACAAAGAAATTTCTCATTCAAATTATTTTACCATTTACAAAAATCAAATTCTCTCTTAGATAAAAGTTTCATTGTCCTTTTATTCAATAAACTCAAGCTAGATATCATCCATTTCAAATGTATTAGTACATTAGAGTATAGGAGGAAGAAATAAATTTTATATTTTTTAATAAATCATGATTTATACATTCAAAATAAGAAACCAGACTTCTCCTGTACTTTGATACATTTATGGATGAAGGAGATAATGCGAAGAGGATCAAGCTGAGTATAAGTCTAAAATTTCCCTTACATACACGTTCATATAAATGGAGAAACATAAAATTTACTAAAAGCTGATAAATTTGGGAATTTTTCTGCTTCCCAAAGCCAGAAATAAATGATCCATTGTAATTTATGTTAATTCTCTAACATCTCTATTTTAAATCTTTTAGTAAACTCGAAGGATTTCATTTTATACTATCAGTGTGATAAATGTGAATAGTTCAGATACAAGTTGATCCTGCTACTAATCAGAAGACTCCAAATATCAACATTGTCAATTGAAATCTGTTAGTCAAGAGTCTTGACTCAAGAAAGAAAGACTCTCGAGAAAGCTCCATGCTCGATTTATTATAGAGAAGAGCAAGGAAAAATGAATAATTAATTTAGTCCGATATAAATGGAAAAAGTGAAATACCGATCTTATCACATAAAGTTAATGCATTGAAAAAATCAAACGCATCTTTTTTCATGGGTGTTGTTCGAATCTTTTTCCCGCTCAGAGCTCATAAAGGACTCAACTCTCCCACAATAACAAGGAGTGAGATTATGAAAAAATTTTAGATGGACTGTACCACATTATCAGAAGATAAGTAGCTCACGGGGTGAGGAGAGAGAAAGAGAGAATATAATCATACCATGCTCGATAAGAACGTGGTAATAGAATTTTATGCATGAAAACATTGGGATGAATTAATACGCTTTTTTTAATTCAGTGATTGTGTAATTAATAACTAATTGAAAGGCAAATTAAATAACGATTGCTAATTCCCCAATGGAAATATACTTTTTTGGGTAGAATAAAAGAATGTTTTCAAAGATACAGACTGTACACAGTCTACAGTTGGGGAAACTGTTCGTGTATGTTTCTTTTGATTGTCACAATATACATAGTATTGATTGGAATTTCTCATTGGGGATAACAAAAACTCTAGAGAACTTGGATCATCTAAATGGGTCTATTTATGTATTTGATATTAAAAAAATTGATTTTATTTCTTCATAGAAAGAACAAAGAAATCTGCAAGAGTCATGAATAAACAAACTTCATTTAAAATAGGAAAGCCAATTTTTACAACTGTAATTTTTGTAACTTTCACTCTGAATAATAAAATTAACTGCACTAGATAATTTAGATGGAATCAAATGAGAGTTATATTAATAAAATTTATAATATCAGGATTTGAGTATAGACCCTGATGAATCGATCTGCAGTCTGTCATAATAAAAGATGATTAATTTTGCAAACTCAAATTGATCTCCAATTCATTTGTAAGATGAAGTTGACAGTTCCTGATTAGACCCTGGGAAATCTTACCGAAACAGTATATGTGAGATAAATTGATGGAAGCACACTTTTATATTGACCATTGTAGTATAATTGAGTAATGAAGGAAAGAACTCATTAGATAATAAATATAGCGTCACAAATGAATTACAAACAAGCTAGACTACCTCATCTTCTTTGATGTCTCACAAGGAGAGATTCTGTCACTTTTTAAAGATAAAACCAAAGAAGAAATTTTAAACTAAGTTCAAGTATCAAATTGCAAGAATCAAAGGGAGATTTTTATCAGAATATTTCACCACAAAGTTCGATGAAAAATTTTTAAAATCATTTAAAGCACATTTTAATTTACATGCAAACTCATTATTAGTTATAGTTGAAGTACAAATTGGCGTGCCAATGGCATAATTTGGAAGGGAAAATATTTTGGAATAGATACTTTAAGTGAATGATTGTACCCTGATAAGAGAATGTAGTTAAGATCATTAGAGAAAGATAAAAAAATAGTCATTAGAAGGAAAAAAAGAAGAAATTATTACAAAGGAGATCCTTTCCTATACACACATTATGCTATAAAATATAGCTCTATTAATTCGTAGGTGTAACGTGAGATGAAAGATTAACTTGTTCCCTTTCTCCTCGATATTTCTTCTCATTTCAATACGGAGGGAAATTTAATATTGTCCTGTTCTTATCGTGCAACGATTTGATGAAATCGTGTTATTTTCTCCCTACCACATCATGGCCTTGAAAAAATGCCAAAATTAGAAATTCCATCTTCGATATATCAGTAATGAAACATAATCATCCATACGTCGTATTAATTTATTAATTCTGAAAAGTGTGTATATTACGTCTAAACTGGAAAAAAACTATAATCAGACAGAATAGCTCTTATAAAATATTGTCAAACAATAATAAATGAATCCAAACCTTTTAGAGAAGGTGCTTAATCAAGTCATTTTAATACCTAGGGCGTCTTTCTTCTCTTTAGCTAATGATCTAACGTAGATTGTCCTTTGGATAATTTTCTCTTTCTGCCCCGATTCGTAGACATATCATCCTATCCCCACCACATCACAAAAATGTTCTTTTTAAATCCGGGGAGTGATTGAACCTATCAGAGGATTCCAATTTTGGTTAAATATCTAGCCGGTGTAAGAGTCTGATGAGAACCGGTGAAATAAAAGCTTTATTACTAATTATTCACTTGTCTTCCAATCCTCACAATGAATTTTTTGTTAAAATTTTCATTGTATTCTGAATCCAGTCAATCTTTCTAACATCCAGAGAAATATCAATGGTTGTGTTTTATCGAATTTCAGCTCTAAAAGGTTAATACTTGGTCGCACCGCAATCCCAAAAAAGAGAAAAAAACAATCCACATTTCGTTGCATGACTTTTCTCAGCTAAAAGATATATACAAACTTTGATAATATTTCTCGAATATAAATCGAATTTTTGGCTCACCCTTCACTTTAACGAAGACATTAAATCAAATTTTCAAAACAAATTTATTAATCTCAGATAATTTTACACATATCAATATGAGGAAATTCCTCTGCGCCTAACAAAAAAAGATTGGAATATTTTACTTCTGCTCAAAAAAATTTATTCGAGAGATACTATTTAGCATAGCTTCTTAATTAGAGGGGATAACTGAGCGGAAATCGATAAATTACAAATTCGAATATTTCTCGAAATATAGATGTAGTAAAAATTTAAAAATCTCATTTTTTTAAACCTGACTTTCAACTCTGTCTCAATCTCTTTCCATTAACAAAGTTAATTTAACATAGGATCGAGGGGAAAAAATGTCTAGTCTCTAGTATTACTTTTAAGGATTGGTAGAGAAGCTTGGGAATAATAATTTCAAAGAACTATGTCAACTCAAATGTCTAATGATTTTTTGAGTAATTAATTTATGCATGAATTCATTACCAGCATTAAAAAATGGTACTCGCCAAAAGATCCTTCTCAGTGCAATATCTCAATGGGAAAAGATATCGTTTTTACTTTTATGGATCTTGAAAGAGTGATAGAGAGAGCAATACGTTCTTACTTCTTCATTGATACATATATATATGTTGATGGTGATGATAACTATAACTACTCAAAGCTTAAGGGGTGCTTCTTCAATTAAGATAAAGGGAGACTTGTCAAATCTCATCTTAGAACCAGTTCTTAACATGTCATTTTACCAGATGTATTTAGATTCGTCTTAGCGTGTTATCCTTTGACATACTTGGATTTAATTTAATTGGCGTAAATGATTCATGATTGATAAATAACGAGAGGATTCCCTTCATGTTCACAGTCTGTCAAATATCGAGTAGAAAACCAAGAGAAGGAAAAAACTGAATCGATAAAAGTATATCAGACATGAAAATCATTTCTAGTGTCATTAAAACAATACAGAGTTAAAGTTTTATTCATCTTTAACTAAATGAGCATATGTAAATGTCTACTAAAAAGTATCCTTATTTACTACTATCATTGAGTATATTCTATAAAAAATACATACATATCTCCCTGTATACAACATATATTATATACAAACACAAAAGAAAAATGAAGAGTGAATGATCTCTCATTTATTTGTATCTATATTTTATTGTGGTTATTATTATTATTCAAGGGAAGAGAGTGAGCAAAAGAGAGGAAATTTTGTGTTTGGGGAATTAAATCTTGAAAAAGAGGGATATTTTGTTATTGTTGGTGTGATCATACTACTACTCTGTCATAATGAATGAATAAAATTAGTAATATTCATCCTTTTTATTCTTTTTGATGGTGTCCAGTACACAGAAAGTGAGGTGAGATTTTTTATCAATCTTCATATCAATAGTGTCAAGAAAAATGGACATGAACTAGAGATATGGAGATCACACCATTCTATCTTTTCCATCCTGATCATTATTCATACTATAGAGATTCCAATGTGAAAGAAAATAAACAAGACACATTGAATCGTTTATGAGCCATGACAATGAAATTCATTTCCAAATATTAGACAAGTCAATGATTTTTAGAATGATTTCATTTGTTAATTCACGAAAATTCTATTATACAAAAGTTTCAAGACTAGATTATCAGCCATTAACTCGGATAACACGGATTAATGATGGTCAAGGTATTTTATTCTATATATAAAATTCTGATCACCTACCTGTTAATTCAAAAATATGCGCTATGAGCAAAACCAAATATTCGAAATTTCCAAAATCACCCTTCAAACTTTTGCTATTTAATAATTATAACAGATTGGAAAAATTTTAATTTATTATAGAATATTATTAAAAAGTTTATTCACCTCTCTAGTGAACCAACAGGAAATTGCAAAATCTCATTTTAACATTCACAAAAAATGATATGCACTAATTTTGCGAATTTCTCGAATATGGAAATTTTTTAAACAAAATATCTATAAATTCAAGATTCATGCATAGAAAAATAGAGATGAAATATTATTATTTTTATCTTGGAATCTATAATTTAATGGGAAAAAATTCATGATTTCATCGATCTAAACCTGAGTAAGTTGATTGAAATCTTAAAGATCAGAATGGTGAAGAAAAGGTTATTTAGTCTAACCCGAAGACTTGCACTTTTATGGAAGTGAAAAATGAAATCAATGCATTTAGCTAATCTTTGTGTTTGCAATTTTTTCAACGTGAACAACTTGAAAAAAGAAGTTTGTTTTTCCCTCTCTCTATCTCTCTCTCCTCTGAATACCCTGATTGATTTTGCACAGACTTTTTACTTTTGAGAAATACTTCCTTTGATCTAGATGAAAACATTGATAAAGTTTCATTCTGTCCTAGCTTATTTCGATATACTTCTGAGATGATTATGTTTCAACTAAGGATCATTACATCACTAGCATCAGGATTAGGCAAAAGAGTGAGGAGAAAATATAGTACCAAATAAAATAAAAAATAGTATCTCTTTAACTGAAAAATTTAAGAGATTTTGAGTAGTAAGTACTTCACCATAGCATTCAAATCTTGAGTCATCAAAATTTTTTTCATGAAATAAAACCACCGTTCAACTGTTATAGTGCATAATTTACGAAATAAATCCTCTTTTTAACGTGCTAGCTGCTAACACCATGAAGTACTGCTATGATCATCATAAATGTTGATTGGTCGTTTACCAGTTGAAGAACACTACATATACCAAGACTTAATTTAAAAAATTGTACAAAAAAGTACTGGGGCAACAATTTAGTATTAGAAATAGTAATATTAAATAGTACTCTCTTTAAATTGGAATTAGATGAGCAGAATTTTTCTTCAGACTATCTAGACAATCTTTTGAGGTCTTAACAAAAGTAACAAAAATTTACAAACAGATGATTCAAAGAATATTTCCATGATCCAATTTTTTATGATTATACATTTGAGAGTTTTAATTGTAAACGTATGATTATTATAGTTATGGGAATACTCACTTAAGGGAGTGCAGGATGAGCCTAAATCTTTCTTCTCGAGACTACATAATCCACAATTGGGACTGAAATTTTGTCATGATTGACATCACATTCTCCACGATTCATTGTCTGCATTGACAATTTGCTTGCAAAAATTGTTTACTCCTCACTTTTCCAGGGTTCTTTCTGCTAATTTATCCGAGTTTCACAGCATAAAGTATGGTCTAGATCATTCTCTCGCTCACTCTGTGTCTCTCTGTTTTCACGTGCTCTCTTTGGTCTCTTTTTTATTTCAATTCAGAAATGTGTGTATGCTTGTGTGTTTGTCTCTCTCTCTCTCTCCTATTTCTACTACTATTACTACTACTGCTACAGCTACTGCTACTACTACTGGTGAATAACAAGGAATGAGAATCACTTTCAATATTCAATATGTTAATAGTTAATACAATATGTAGATTGTACACGCACACAAATTTCTCTCTTTAAAGAATGACTGAAAAAGAGAACTTATACTAACCAATGAATGATTATTTCCTACTCTACAGAGATCATCATCATCATCATTATTCTCACATTCATCCCCTTTCATACGTCATACATACATACATATTATGTATTACATAAATTAACTAATTAATTAATTAGTTCACCTGTGACAAATCTATGCAATGTGAATTTTTGAACTCGGGATTTATAAATCTTAAATGAATTTTTATGGAAGCTCAATGGAATATCACCTAAATAACCTTGGATTATGAGTATGTTTCACAGAATATTTGAGAAAAATATCCCTTCTAATCATTTCTAGATTATTTTCGTCATTTGGGAATGAAATTTTAACTTTTGGTTTATTTTTTCAATGCAAAAGAAAAGAGAAAAACTCACGAATGGAAATCATCTTCCTGTCTTGCTTTTCCAGTAGAGATTTAATTATCCAAAGAATTCAACACACTGCTGATTGGAAATATTCCTCTGATTGATTAATCAATCCAAGTTTACCTAAAATAATCATATTTTTGATTAAAGAATAATTTCAAAATCAATTTTTTTGAATTAACCACTATGGGAAATTTTTCATCATCCCCTAGGCATAAGATGAGCCATTAAATATTGACGTAATTGAGAAATTTTCCATAATATATAACTATTTTGACAAAAATATCCTATTTGTAGATATATAAGAAAAGAATTTTTATTCACTAAATGTACATTTCTTTATGGTTCATCAGTAGTGACACATAAATAATGATAAAAGTTTAAAGTTCATTGAAAATAATATTTTACAATTTTTGAAAGAAATAGTAAAAGTTGAAGAAAATTAGAATAAAAAAAATATCCTACGTTATTTTCGAGATCAAACAAAGAATTACTCAAAAAGACCTTCAAAGATTACCATGTAAATTCTCTAAAAACTCTTGAGCGAGAATTTCTTTAATACACTGAATGAATTTTTATGAGAGTGAGTATCTTTCATTGAATAATAAATATTGCTCTATATTGTCTTTCACTGAGACAGAAATGAAAAGATTATATTTTCAGATAGAAAAAATCAAATAAATTTCCTTCGTGTAACTCATAATTTCAATTGATGAATTTTGCTTGTATGTCTCTATGATTCTCTTTCTCTTTACAAGATAACAGTCCATCTCTACTCATAATATGTTTGTGTTGAGAGGTAAGGAGGTTCCTAACGGATTCTACCATGATTTTACTGCTAGATATTTTAAATTAAGTGTAGATATACGCATATCGTCCTAATCTGGACTTTTCAGTATATCTGGAATTCAAACTGGAGATATCTCGGATTCTATTCAAATACTCCATCTCCCCAAAAATTTTGTCAAAATAATCTTTTGCACTAGTAAGAGTGTAAACAATTTTTAACATTTAGTGACATGAGCTAATTCTTTACTAAACATGAAAATCTTGGAGAAAGATTAACCATACACACTTAACGAACAACCAGTAAAATAAATTAGAAACTGTTAGGGTTCCTCAAAATAATTTTACTGTCCAAAGAGTAAGTTGACTTTAGAAATAGTAAAAAACTCTAATGGATGTCAGATAGAGATGGATGATATACATAAAACCAATTCCAAATGAATTTGACAGTGGAAATCTCTTCAATTCACAATGTTTAGATACAATATTTGGATATCAAGAGTTTTTTATCTGATTTCATTACATTGTTTGGGATATATATTTTTGAGTACATTATAGTCCCATATAAGCTGGTCACTACCTCCTTCTTCTGACAGGCACCAAATTAATAGATTTGCATATTTTCAACATTAACTTGGATAAAATTTGAAAGATTCCCATAGAAGAGTAAAAGAGGATATATACGTTATTGATTTAGCAAATGGTTAATCTCATGCTTGACGATTAATTAGTTTGATTTTTTACATGTTCTCTGGAGAGTATTTGCTTCGGTGCCGAAACGTCAGGAAGAAGCATTGAAAAAAAGTTGATGATATTGTTTCAATTGAATAGAGATAATTTCCCCATTCATCATGGATTAAATTTTTTTCATTAACTAGCTAGGTTAAGAAGAATGATATTTTCAAGAGCCAATTTGATACTTCAAAAGAAAATCCAATCTACACTGCAAAGAGAGGGGGTCATAGTCTGCAATTTGTTGTCTATTGATTTTTCCCCCTCTATTTTGTAGAATAATAAAAAAATTAATTTGAAAAAAGTTATTCTCTGTAAAATAACAAACATGCTTATCTCCCTCCCTAAAAATGTGTGTGTGTGTGTGTACAATACATGTAGTAGGAGATACAAAATTTAGAGAAAAAGACTGTGTCACAGATGTAGCACTGAATTTGTCTCATTCAGGATAACTCTAAGTAAATTTAATGCATCGGATATTCTCTTTTTCACACACTTTCTCTCTTTATCTATCTGGTCTGGTCTTATTATTTTGAGCGTATACAACAAAATTACCAACTACAAATTCTGCATTCTCTAGAAGAATTAAACATTTTGAATGGGATTCTTGGTACATAGATTTATATAGATTTGTACAATATATTGTCACTTGTATGCTAATAAGGTAATTTGAGGATATTGCAGGTGAATGATCATTCATAAAAGAATTTTGGTCAAAATTTCATTTCCGTTTCTATAAATATTGATCTTCTTATATATTATAATCACTATACTCTACTAGATAGTAGTAATAATACTCAATATTACTATAGTATTGTACTCAGACTTTCTCTAACGAAAAAAGCTCTTGATTGATGTAAAGAGATGGAATGAAGGTTTATCCAATTATGTTTCTTTTTAGCCTTGTTGTTTTATTAATTGCGTATCTCACAATACTATAGTATTTGTATCATTATATCGTTTATTGTACAAGTTAATTTTCAAGCAGACAGTAGCGCAAACTAATAACTTTAAAGAATTAATTTTGAAAAGAGGAAAAATCTCAAGTTATCTTTCATTCCACTAATTAAAAATTTTCTTTTCATGATATCCTACATGTTTTATCACAAAACATAATTATGAAAATGAAATGTACTCACGGAACATATCGATCTTGATCAATGAGGAATATTCATTGCGCGATTTCTCCTTAATAAGAGTGTAAATTGAACTTTCTTTGTTTGAACTCTGTAAATATTGTCTTGTCAAGCCTGCTTCATTTTTCGACCAATCAGATTAAAGTTAGGATAGTGGAATCGATGCATGTTCTTAATCTGACCAATGAAACTGAGCCTATTAAGGTTACTTTAAATAGCAATTTTATTGTGACTTGTAGTTATAATTACAAGTTATAACAACAAGTTATTTTTTCCTAATTATAATTATCATTGATTATTACGATAAAAATATTCACGTAAATTTTTAAATACGTCCGAAAATCCACATAAATTCATAATTGGAAAAGTAGAAAAAAAGGATATATTAACACCAAATGTACATTTCTCAAAGGTTCATCAGTAGTGTCTCTTTGATAATGATAAAAGTTAAAAGATGAATGAAAATAATAATTTACAAATTATGAAAGAAATA